>PISX010010087.1:0-72067 GCA_004024625.1 Mellivora capensis
GTATCATGCTTAGTGAAATAAGTCAATCAGAGAAAGACAACTATCATATGATATCCCTGATATGAGGAAGTGGAGATGCAACATGGGGGACTAGGGGGGCAGAAAAAGAAGAAAAGAAACAAGATGGGATTGGGAGGGAGACAAACCATAAGTGACTCTTAATCTCACAAAACAAACTGAGGGTTGCCGGGGGGAGGGGTTCGGGAAAGGGGGGTGGGGTAATGGACATTGGGTTGGGGAGGGTATGTGCTATGGTTAGTGCTGTGAAGTGTGTAAACCTGGCGATTCACAGACATGTACCCCTGGGGATAAAAATTTGTTTATAAAAAATAAAAATTATAAAAAAAAAAGGTATTCAAATTGGCAAAGAAGAAGTCAAACTCTCTCTCTTCACAGATGACATGATAGTTAATATTGAAAACCTAAAAGACTCCACCCCTATACTACTAGAACTCATACAGCAATTCAGTAAAGTGGTAGGATACAAAATCAATGTACAGAAATCAGTTGCTTTCTTATACACCAGCAGTTAAAATACAGAAAGGGAAATTAGAGAATTGATTCCATTAAACAGCACCAAGAACCATAAGAAACCTGGGAATAAACCTAACCAAAGAGGTAAAGATCTGTACTCAAGGAACTATAGAACACTCATGAAAGAAATTGAAGAAAACACAAAAAGATGGAAGAGCATTCCATGCTCTTGGATCAGAAAAATAGACATTGTTAAAATGCCTAGAGCCATCTACACTTTCAATGCCACCCCGATCAAAATTCCACTGACATTTTTCTAAGAGCTGGAACAAACAATCCTAAAATTTGTATAGAACCAGAAGAGACCCCGAATTGGTAAGGAAATGTTGAAATACAAAAAAAAAACAAAAACAAAACAAACAAACAAACAAAAAAAACCTGGGTCATCACATTGCTTGATTTCAAGCTTTACTACAAAGCTGTGATCATCAAGACAGCTTGATACTGGCACAAAAACAGACACATAGAGCAGTGGAACAGAGTAGAGAGCCCAGATATGAACCCACAACTCAAAGGTCAAATAATCTTCGACAAAGCGGGGAAAAATATAAAGTGGAAAAAAGTCTCTTCACTAAGTGGTGCTGGGAAAATTGGACAGTTATATGTAGAAGAATGAAACTTGAACATTCTCTTATACCATATGCAAAGATAAACTTGAAATGGATGGTAAATCTGAATGTGAGGCAGGAATCTATCATTATTCTAGAGGAGAACATAGGCAGTAATCTCTTTGACATCGACCACAACAACTTCTTTCAAGACATGTCTCCAAAGGCAAAGGAAACAAAAGCAAAAATGAACATTTGGGACTTCATCAAGATCTAAAGCTTCTGCACAGCAAAGGAAATCGTCAACAAAAACAAAGAGAAACCCCACGGAATGGGAGAAAAAATTTGCAAATGACACTACAGACAAAGGGCTGATATCCAAGATCTATAAAGAACTCCTCAAACTCAACTCACACAAAACAAATAATCACATCAAAAGATCAGCAGAAGACATGGACAGACACTTCTCCAAAGAAGACATACAAATGGCTTACAGGCATATGAAAAAATGTTCATCATCACTAGCCATCAGGGAGATTCAAACCAAAACCACATTGAGATACCACCTTACATCAGTTAGAATGGCCAAAATTAACAAGACAGTAAACGACATGTGTTGGAGAGGATGTGGAGAAAGGGGAACCCTCTTACACTGTTGATGGGAATGCAAGTTGGTGCAGCCACTTTGGGAAACAGTGTGGAGATTCCTCAGGAAATTAAAAACAGAGCTACCCTATGACTCTGCAATTGCACTACTGGATATTTATCCCAGAGATACAGATGTAGTGAAAAGAAGGGCCATCTGTATCCCAATGTTCATAGTGGCAATGGCCAGAATTGCCAAACTGTGAAAAGAACCAAGATGCCCTTCAACAGACTAATGGATAGGGAAGATATGGTCCATATATACAATGGAGTATTATGCCTCCATCAGAAAGGATAAATACCCAACTTTTGTATCAACAGGGACGGGACCGGAAGAGATTATGCTGAGTGAACTAAGTCAAGCAGAGAGAATCAATTATCATATGGTTTCACTTACTTGTGAAGCATAAGGAATAACATGGAGGACATTGGGAGATGGAGAGGAGAAGTGAGTTTGGGAAACTGGAGGGGGCCATAAACCAGGAGAGAATGTGAATTCTAAGAAACAAACTGAGGGTTTGGAGGGGAGGGCGGTTGGGATTTGTGTGAGCCTGATGATGTTTATTAATGAGGGCACATATTGCATGGAGCACTGAGTGTAGTGCATAAACATGAATTTTTGAACACTGAAAAAAATAAAATTAAATTAAGCTAAAAAATATAAAAAAAAAATAAAAGGTGCTTCTTTATTTCAGACTTCTACAACTGGTGTCCTTAAACCAACAGAAAGTTCTTTTAGGGCTTCCTCTTGTTGTCTGTTAAGAACATAATCATATTCTATTTTCAGAAAACATGATATGTACGGAAAATTATAAGGAATCCTCTGAAAAACTACTAGAGCTAATAAACAAGTCTAGCAAGGTTGCAGTATACAAGATCAATATACAAAAAAAAAATAATTTCTGTACATTAGCAAAGTCTGTAAATAAAATTAGGAAAGCAATTCCAATTTTAATAGAATCAAAAATAACAGTATTTCTTTAAAAAAAGTAACACAGAACTTAGGAGTAAATTGCACACACACACACACACACAAAAACCAAGATTTTTTTTCAAGATTTTTTAATTAATTTATTTGACAGAGAGAGAGATCACAAGTAGGCAGAGAGGCAGGCAGAGAGAGAGGGGGAAGCAGGCTCCCGGCTTGAGCAGAGAGCCCGATGCGGGGCTCAATCCCAGGACCCTGAGATCATGACCTGAGCAGAAGGCAGAGGCTTAACTCACTAAGCCACCCAGGTGCCCCCAAAATACAAGATTTTTACACTGAGAACTATAAAAGAAAGAAATAAAAGACAAGAATAAATTGAGGGGCGCCTGGGTGGCTCAGAGGGTTAAGCCTCTGCCTTCTGCTCAGGTCATGATCTCAGGGTCCTGGGATCCAGCCCTGCATGGGGCTCTCTACAGGGAGCCTGCTTCTCCACCCCCAACCCCTCCTGCCTCTCTGCCTACTTGTGATCTCTCTTTGTGTGTTAAATAAATAAAAATCTAAAAAAAAGAATAAATTGAAACATACCACAGGTTCATGGATTGGAAGACAATATTCTAAGATAGAAATACTGACCCAAATTAACCTATAGAGTCAATCCAATCTCTATGAAAATCCCAGCTGCCTTTTTTTGTTTTGCAGAAATTGATAAGGTTAACCTAAAGTTCATGTAGAAATACAAAGAACACAGAAGAGCCAAAATAATCTTAATAAAGAAGAACAAAGTCAGAGATCTCAAACATTCTTATTTCAAAATTTACTACAAAGCTATAGTAACCAAGACTGTATGGTAGTGGCATAAAATTAGACATACAAATTGATGGAATAGAATTAACAGTCCAGATATAAGCTCTCATATTTAGGATTAATTGATTTTTGACAAAAAATGCCAAGACAATCCAATAGGGAAAGAATACTTAACAAATTTCTGGAACAACTGAGTAACCACATGCCAAAGAATGAAGGTAGACACTTATACCATATATAAAACTTTACTCAAAATGAATCAAAGACATAAATGTAAGAAATACAAACCTAAAATCTTTAGAAGAAGACATAGTTGTAAATCATTGAGACCTTGAATTAGGTGATTTTTAAAAATATATCATAACCAAAACACAAGCAACAAAACAAAAAATAAATTGGGCTTTATTGAATTAAAAAATATGTATTAGTTAAGAAGTGAGAGTACCAAAAATTGGAAAGTATTCATAAATCATATATCTGATAAGGGAATTGTACTTAGATTGTAACAAGTCTTACAACTCAATCGTAAAGATGAATAACCCAATTTTAAAATGGGCAAAGAAGCTGAATAGATATTTCTTCCAAAGTAAGTATAAAAATGCCCAGTTAGCACATTAAAGGATACTAAAAATCATTAGTCATCAAAGAAATGAAAATAAAAACCATAATGATGGTTATACCACCTGATTTAACAAACAAATTCCAAATTTCCCAAATTTCAGTGGCTTCACACATGCATTTCTGCTCATATATAATCTAATACAACTGTTGACCTTTCATATGATGATTCAGACACTTTGGCACCTTTACTTTTGTAGCTTTAGTATCCTCTAGGACCCCAGAATTATCTGTATCTAACTGACAAAAGGGAAGCAAGAGCAAGCAAAGAAGGAACCCCTGCTTCTTTACTTCTGTGACGCTACTTAATTTCTTCCACTAGCAATAACTGATCCGAAGGCCCTACCTAAATGGCAGAGTAACTTGAAATTACAGTCTCTGGGCAGCCACTCCCAAGTGATAACTGTATGCAATGAAAAAGTTCAATCCTGCTGAAAATAAAAAGATAATTTACTGGCTTACATAACTAAAATTTATGAGAAAAAGTTTTCCTTCAGGCATGGATGAATCCCTGGTGCTCCAGCAATGAAATCAATATTCTTAGACTGTGTTTTTCAACTCTGATTAACTCTGCATTAGATTCACTTTGAGATAGTCTTTACAATATGTCAAAAATGTCCTCTTGCAGGTCCTGACCTACATAGTTTTTAGTACTATCTTGGAAAGTTAGAGATCAATTTTAGGAACATATTTTTCTATCAAAATCCATACCAATCGCTATAAAGAACTCTGTTCTCCCTTGTATCACATGACTCACTGTGAATTGATCAATTTTTCTGTAGTGTTGAAGTCTCTGATTGACGACCTCTGGCTCATGTGTCCAACCACATGTCAGGAAAGGAAAAGGCCCCCAGACTGACAGTTCTACCAAGTAATTTTTTAAAATAAATTTCTGGGGTGCCTGGATGGCTGAGTTGGTTGAGCGACTGCCTTCAGCTCAGGTCATGATCCAGGAGTTGTGGGATCGAGTCTCACATCTGGTTCCCAGCTCCATGGGGAGTCTGCTTCTCCCTCTGACCTCCCCTCTCATGTTCTCTCACTCTGTCTCTCTCTCAAATAAATAAAATCTTTAAAATAAATTTCTGTTCATAAAGGTAAAAGGGTTTCTTTACCAGGAAAAGGGAGAAAATGATGGGGGAAAAGCCAAAAAATATATCCGCTTTACATAGATATTCTAAAACTATACATGAGGTGCTTGGCAAGATTAACTCAATAGAAATCTCTTTAAAACCCAAGCAAAATACAGAGTTATGACTTTGAAGATGCAGAGACTTACAAAGTAGACTGTGAAAAGATTTTGAAGTTTTCAAGAGATGCCATCTAGACTTATTTTAAGGATATTATGAAGGTCTCTTGCTCAGAGCAAACAATCACTGGCTTTTCTATGTAAGTGTTCTCCAAAGTGAAGTGTGTAAATCAATCCTCTGGGTTGTGAGAAGAAAAGTATTTGTTTATAATTTTCAAGATGTCATTGACATAGTCTTACAAAAACAAACCATTAAGTAGTGGAATCTCTTCAACACAGATATGGTGAGTGACCCAGAAACTATTTTGAGGTTCTTTGATTATCCCATGACACAGTATTTAATGAGGTTGTAAAACTTAAAGATGCATTAGACATTTTTCTTTCACTAAAAGATAAGTGTTCCAAGTGTTCCAACCCTTACTCTGATGACAAAAGGCTCTCACTAATGTGTTACTAATAATGTTATTTAAAGAATAAACACTCCATGAACACTACATCAAAAACTAATGATGTATTAAATGTTGGCTAATTCAACATAATAATAAAAAAATTGAAAAAAGGAAAAAGAAACACTCCATCAACAACTTCAAAGTAAAATTGGTATTTTAACACTAATGGAAAAAAAAAAAACTCTAGCTCCATTCATGTCATTGCAAATGGAAACATTTCATTCTTATTTATGACTGAATATTCTCCTGCATATATATACTACAACTTGTTTATCCATTCATCAACGGACACTGGTGACTTCCATACCTTGACTATTATAAGTAATGCTGTTACAAACATAATGCATGTATCCATTTTAATTAGTGTTTTTGTATTCTGTGGTTAAATACCCAGTAGTATTGCTGAATCATACACTAGACTGATTTTTAACTTTTTGAGGAAACTCCAAACTGTTTTCCACAGTGGCTGCACCAGTCTGCACATCCACCAACAGTGCATGAGTGTTCCTTCCTTTTTCTCTATATCCTCACAAACATCTGTTGTTTCTTCTGTTTCTGATGTTAGCCATCCTGACAGGTGTGAGGTGATATCTTACTGTGTGTAGTTTTGATTTGCATTTCCCTGATAATGAATGATGTTGAGCATCTTTTCATGCATTTATTGGCCATCTGTATGACTTCTTTGGAGAAATGTTGATTCATATCTTCTGTCCATTACTTGCTTTTTAGGTGTTGAGTTAGAGAGTATAATCCTAAGGGAAAGAAATCAGAGAAAGACAACATATGATTTCACTCATATATGGAATTTAAGAAACAAAACAAATGAAAAAAGGAAAAAGAGAGAGAAATTAAGAAACAGACTCTCAGGACGCCTGGGTGGCTCAGTGAGTTAAATCCTCTGCCTTTGGCTCAGGTCATGATCCCAAGCATCCTGGCATGGAGCCCCACATCAGGCTCTCTGCTCTGCAGGGAGCCTGCATCCTCCCCTCTCTCTCTGCCTGCCTCTCTGCCTTCTTGTGATCTCTCTCTCTGTCAAATAAATAAATAAAATCTAAAAAAAGAGAAAGGAACAGACTCTCAATTATAGAGAACAAACTGGTGGTTACCAGAGGGCAGGTGGGTGGGTCGGTGGGATAAATAAGTGATGAGGACTGAGGGGTGAACATGGGTGGTGAGCACTGGGTAATGTACGGAATTATTGAATCACTATATTATGTATCTGAAACTAAGATAACATGGTGTGTTAACTAACTGGAATTAAAATTTTTTAAAAAAGGAAGAAAAAAATCTCATTTTTAAAAGAAATTTACACAAAAGACTATAATCTTAAAATGGAATTTTTGGAAATATCTCCAACAGTGTGAGACTTGATGACTGACAATTGTATGTCATGCATAAAAACAAATAAAATGTTTATTTTTATCCTTAAAACATTATTTTTTTTTTCTTTTTATGTTTTTATTTTAATTCTATTAGTTAATATATACTGTTATACTAGTTTCGGGTATACATATAGTAAATTAATAGTTCCATACATAACCTTATGCTCATCATAAATGCACTCATTAATTGACATCACCTATTTAACTCATCCTCCCACCTATGTCCATTCTGGTAACCATCAGATTGTTCTTTATAATTAAGAATCTTTTTCCTGCTTTGACTTCCTCTCTCACTTTTTCCCTTAAATTATTTGTTTTATTTTTTATACATATGAATGAAAGCATATGGTATTTGTCTTTCTCTGACTGACTTATTTTCCCCAGCTTTCTACTTTCTAACTCCACCCATGTCTTTACAAACGGCAAGCTTTCATTTTTTATGGCTGGATAATTTTCCATTGTATATGTTTGCCACATCATCTTTATCTAGTCATCAATTGATGGACTCTTGGGCTGCTTCCATATCTTGGCTATTGTAAATAATGCTGCTATAAACATAGGGGTGCATGCCCTTTGAATTAGTAGTTCTGTGTTCTTTGGGTAAATACCAAGTAGTGATTCCTGGATCACAGGTTAGTTCTATTTTTAACTCTTTGAGGAATCTCCATATTATTTCCCACAGTTGCTGTACCAGTTCGCATTTTTAAGTTTATAGACCTTTATATATTTTGAATATTAACCCTTCATTGGATATGTACTTTTCAAATATTTTCTTTCATTCTGTGGGTTACCATTTATTTTTGATGATTGTTTCTGAGGCTGTGCAGAAACTTTCTATTTTGATGTAGTCCCAATAGTTTATTTTTTGCTTTTGCTTCTCTTACCTCAGGCTAATGTCAGAGGAGTTACTTCCTGTGTTCTCCTCTAGTTTTTTTATGGTTTCAGGTCTCACAATGAGGCTTAAACCATTTTTTAATATATTTTTGTGTGTGGTCTAAGAAAGCAGTCCAGTTTCATTCTTTTGAATGTCGCTGTCAGTTTCCCAGCACCATTTGTTAAACAGATTGTCTTTTTATCATTGGATATTCTTTTTTTTTTTTTTTTGTCAAAGATTAGCCTACCATATAATTATGGGTTCATTCCTGGATTTTCTATTCTGTTTTCTTAGCCCATGTGTCTATTTTTCTGCCAGGACAATACTGTTTTGATTACTATAGTTTTTTTTTTTTAATTTTCATTTAAATTCAAGTTAGTTAATATTAGTTTAATATTAGTTTCAGATGTAGAATTTAGAATTTAATGATTCAACATGGCAGGTGATCATCAAAACAAGTACACTCCCTAATTCCTATCACCCATTTAACCCATACAGCCACCCTGCTCCCCTCTGGTAGCCATTAGTTTGTTCTCTATAGTAGAGTCCATTTCTTTATATTCCTCTCCTTTTCCCCTATGTTTGGGTATTTTTGTTTGTTTCTTAAATTCTACATATGAGTGAAATCATATGGTCTCTGACTTCTCTGACTTATTTCACTTATCATAATACTGTCTGCCTTCCTTGATATCATTGTAAATGGCAAGATTTCATTCATTGTTATGGCTAAATAATATTCCTTGATACATACATTACAACTTCTTTTGTTTTTCTTTAAATTCAATTAGCTAACCTATAGAACAACATTAGGTTCTGATGTAGTGGTCAATGATTCATCAGTTGCATATAACACCCAGTGCTCATCACATCATGTGTCTCCCTTGATTTCCATCACTGTTACCCCATTCCCTCACCCACCTCCCATTCAGCAACCCTCAGTTTGTTTCCCAGAATCAAGAGTCTATCATGATTTGGCTCCCTCTCTGATTTCTGTCCATTCAGTTTTTCATCTGTTCCCTTATGATCCTCTATGCTATTTCTTATATTCCATATATGAATAAAACCATATGATAATTGTGTTTCTCTGACTGATTTATTTCACTCAGTATGATAATCTCCAGTTCCATCCATGTCAGTATAAGTGTTAGGTATTTATCCATTCTGATGGCTGAGTAATATTCCATTGTATATATGAAGCACATCTTTATCCATTCATCTGTTGACAGACATCTCAGCTTTTTCCATACTTTGTCTATGGTGGACATTGCTGCTATGAACATTGAAGTGCATGTGCCCCTTCTTTTCACAAGAACATTAATCCAACTCTACTTTATCTGGCAAGGCTGTCATTCAGAATGGATGGAGAGAAAAAGAGCTTCTAGGACTATGAGAAACTGAAAAAAATATATGACTACCAAGACTGCTCTGCAAGAAATAATAAGGGAGGGTGTTATAAAAGAAGAAAGACCCAAAGAGTAATATAGACCAGAAATTAATGGAGACAATCTATTGAAACAGTGACTTTACAAGCAATATGCTGGCACTAAATTCAGAGCCTTCAGTACTTACTCTTTATGTGAACAGGCTGAATGCTCCCATCAAGAGACACAGGGTTTAAGATTGGATCAAAAAAGCATGACCTGGGGCACCTGGGTGGCTCAGTGGGTTAAAGCCTCTGTCTTTGGCTCAGGTCATGATCCCAGGGTCCTGGGATTGAGCCCCGCATCGGGCTCTCTGCTCAACAGGGAGCATGCTTCCCTCCCTCTCTCTCTGCCTTCCTCTCTGCCTACTTGTGATCTCTGTCTGTCAAATAAATAAATAAAATCTTAAAAAAAAAGCATGACCTATCTCCATGCTGTCAACAAGAGACTCATTTTGAACCTAAAGACACCTTCAGGTTGAAAGTGAGGGGTGGAGAACAATTTATCATGCCAGTGGACCTCAAAAGAAAGCCGGGATAGCAATCCTCATATCAGACCAATTAGATTTTAAACCAAAGACTATAGTAAGAGATGTAGAGGGACACTATATCATACTTCAAGGGTCTATCCAACAAGAAAATCTAACAATTGTAAATATCTATGTGCCCAGTATGAGAGCAGCCAACTACATAAGCCAACTAATAACCAAAACAAAGAATCATATTGGTAATATTAATAGTAGGAGGCTTCAACACTCCACTCTCATTAATGGACAGATCATCTTAGGAGAAGGTAAAAAAAAAAAACCAAGAGCTTTGAAGGACACATTGGACCAGAAGGACTTCCTAGATATATAAAGAACATTCCACCATAAAACAACAGAATACTGGGGCACCTGGGTGGCTCAGTGGGTTAGGCCTTTGCCTTCGGCTCAGGTCATGATCTCAGGGTCCTGGGATTGAGTCCTGCATCGGGCTCTCTGCTGAGCAGGGAGCCTGCTTCCTCCTCTCTCTCTATCTCTCTCTCCCTGCCTACCTCTCTACCTACTTGTGATCTCTCTCTGTCAAGTAAATAAATAAAATCTTTAAAAAACAAAACAAAACAAAACAGAATACTCATGCTTCTCAAGTGTACCTGGTACTTTCTCCAGAATGGACTAAATACTTGGTGACAAATCAAGTCTCTACTCATACCAAAAGATTAAGATTATTCCCTACATGTTATCAGACCACAATGCTTTGAAACTCGAACTCAATAAGAAGAGAAAATTTGAAAGAAGGACACACTTGGAGCTTAAAGAGCATCCTGCTAAAGAATGATTGGGTCAACCTGGAAATTAAAGAAAAACTTAAACAATTCTTGGAAACTAATGAGAATGAAAACACATCAGTCCAAAACCTATGGGATACTGAAAAGGCAGTCCTAAGGTGGAAATACATAACCATTCAAGCCTCTCTCAAAAAAAGTAGAAAAATTCCAAATATAATGCTAACCTTACACCTAAAGCAGCTGGAGAAAGAACGGCAAATAAAACCTAAACCAAGCAGAAGAAGAGACATAATAGAGATTAGAGCAGAAATCAATGAAATAGAAACCAGAAAAACAGTAGAACAGATAAACAAAACTAGAAGCTGGTTCTTTCAAAGAATTAATAATATTGATAAACCTCTGGCCAAATTTACCAAAAGAAAAGGGAAAGGACCCAAATCAAGAAAATCATGAATGAAAGGGAAGAGATCATGAATAACATCAAGGAAATAGAAAGAATTATTGGAAATTATTACCAGCAATTACACAGCAATAAAGTAAGCAAACTGAAAGAAGTATATGCATTCTTGGAACTTATTAAACTAATAAAACTGAAACAGGAAGAAATAGACAATCTGAAAATACCAATAACCAGCAAGGTTATTGAAACAATAATCAAAAAACGTCAATAGGGGCACCTGGGTGGCTCAGTGGGTTAAAGCCTCTGCCTTCGGCTCAGGTCATGATCCCAGAGTCCTGGGATTGAGCCCCACATCGGGCTCTCTGCTCAGCGGGGAGCCTGCTTCCTCCTTTCTCTCTCTCTGCCTGCCTCTCTGCCTATTTGTGATCTCTGTCTTTCAATTAAATAAATAAATTCTTAAAAAAAAAAAAAGTCAAGAAACAAGAGTCCAGGGCCATATGACTTCCCAGGGAAATTCTACCAAACATTTAAAGAAGAAATCACACCTATCCTACTGAAGCTGTTCCAAAAAAAATAGAAACAGAAAACTTCCAAAATCGTTCTAAGAGGCCAATGTTACCCTGATCCCAAAACCAGGCAAAGACTCCATCAAAAAGGAAACTTATAGACCAATATTCCTGATGAACATGGATGACAAAAATACTTATCAAGATCTAGCTAATAGGATCCAACAATACACCAAAAGGTTTATCCATCATGACCAGGTGGGATTTACTCCTGGGATGCAAGTGTGGTTCAAAATTAGCAAATCAATCAAAGTGATAGAACACATTAATAAAAGAAAGGACAAGAACCATATGATCTTGTCAATTAATGCAGAAAAAGCATTTGACCAAATAAAGCATACATTCCTGATTAAAATTCCTCAGAGCAGAGCCAAGAGGGAACATAACTCAATATCATAAAAGTCATATCTGAAAAGTACACATTGAATATTATTCTCAATGGGGAAATACTGAGACATTTTCTCTTAAGGTCAGGAATAAGACATGGATGCCCACTCTCATATTGTTCAACACGGTACTAGAAATCCTAACTTCAAAAATCAGACAGCAAAAAGAAATAAAAGACATGCAAACTGGCAAAGACAAAGTCAAACTCTCTGCCTTCACAGATGACATTATACTTTATGTGAAAAACCCAAAAGACTCCACCCCCAAATTACTAGAAGTCATAAAGCAGTTCAGGATCATGGTAGGATACAAAATCAATGCACAGAAATCAATTGCAATTCTATACACTAAGAATGAAGTGAAGAAAGTGAATTTAAGGAATCTATATCATTTACATTAAAAACAAAAACCATAAGATAATTAGGAATAAACCTAACCAAAGAAGTTAAAGATCTATATTCTAGAAACTCCAGAACACTTATGAAATAAATTAAGGAAGACACAAAGATAAGGAAAAACATTCCATGCTTATGGGTTGGAAGAATAAACATTGTGAAAATGTCTATGTTGCCCAGAGCAATCTACACTTTTAATGCAATCCCTACCAAAATACCATCAACATTTTTCACAGAGCTAGAACAAACAATTCTAAAATTTGTGTGGAACAAGAAATGACCCTGATTCACCAGGGGGATGTTGACAAAGAAATCCAAAGTGGGGCATCACAATGCCTAACTTCAAGCTATATTACAAAAGTGTGATCATCAAGACAGCATGGTATTGGCACAAAAACAGACACATAGATCAATGAAACAGAATAGAGAACCCAGAAGGAAACCCTCACTTCTATGGTCAACTAATATTCGACAAATCAGGAAAGAATATCCAATGGGAAAAAAGACAGTCTCTTCAATAATTGGTGCTGGGAAAATTGGAAAGGCAGATGCAGAAGAATGAAACTGGACCATTGTCTTACACCATACACAAAGATAAACTCAAAAATCATGAAAGACCTAATTGTGAGACAAGAATCCTTCAAAATCCTAGAGGAGAACACAGGGAGTAACCTCTTCGACATAGACCAAAGCAACTTCAGGCAAGACATGTCTCTAAAGGCAGGGGAAACAAAAGTTATAATGAACTTTTGGGGCTTCATCAAGATAAACAGCTTCTGCACAGCAGAGGAAACAGTCAAAAAAACTAATGGGGACCACACAGAATGGGAGAAAATATTTCAAAAGACATTACAGACAAAGGATTGCTATCCAAGATCCATAACAACATATCAAACTCAACACCCAAAATTAATCTAGTCAGCAAATGGGCAGAAGATATGAATCTACAGTTATCTAAAAAGATACACAAATGTCTTACAGAAACATGAAAAAATGTTAAATACCACTAGCCACCAGAGAAATACAAATCAAAACCACAATAAGATACCACCTTACACTAGTTAGAATAGAAAAAAAAAATAACATGATAGGAAACAAAAATGTTGGCAAAGATGTGGAGAAAGCAAACCTTCTTACACTGTTGGTGGGAATGCAAGCTGGTATAGCTACTCTGGAAATCAGTACAGAGGCTCCTCAAGACATTAAGAATGCTGCTACATTATGGCCCAGCAATTGTATTACTAGGTATTTACTAAAAAATACAGATGTAGTGAAAATGAGATGCACATGCAGCCCAATGTTCATAGCAGCAAAGGCCACAATAGCCAAACTCTGGAGGGAGATGAGATGACCTTCAACAGATGAATGGATAAAAAGATGTGGTTTAATATAATATAATATAACATAATATAGTCACCAGAAAGGTGAATACCTATCATTTGCATTGACATGGATGGAACTGGAGGGTATTATGCTAAATGAAATAACTCAAACAAAGAAAGACAATTATCATATGGTTTCACTCAAATGTGGAACATAAGGAATAGCACAGAGGACCATAGGGGAAAGGAGGGTTCCCTTACTAAATGGGAAGAAATCTGAATGGAAGACACACCATGAGAGCCTCTGGACTGCAGGAGAAACAAATTGGGGTTACAGAAGTGAGGGGGTGAGTGGATGGGATAACTGGGTGATGGGTATTAAGGAGGGCATATGTTGTGATGACCACTGTAGTTATAAACAAAGAATCAATCAAAAACTAATGATGTATTATATGTTGGCTAACTGAACTTAAAGATTAAAACAAAAAGGTTATTGACCAATCAAAATGGAGGCTCTAACTGCTGGGATATATGAGGCAGAAGAGAAAATTAGTGATAAAGAAGACAAAATGATGAAGAAAAAAGAACCCAGGAGAAAGAGCCATAAACAACTAATGGATCATGGGGGGAGATTTGAAGACATAAATAATACCGTAAAGTGAAAGAAGATTAGAGTAATTGGGATCCCAGGGGAAGAAAAATGGTAAAGAGAAAGGCAGAAAGTATATTGGAACAAATTATAGCTGAGAACTTCCTTAATCTGGGGATGGAAACAGGCGCTCAAGTCCAGGTGTCACAGAGTACCCACCTCAAAATTGATAAAAATGGTTCAATACTTTGATATACAATAGTGAAGCTTGCAAATTTCAGAGAGAAAGAGAAAATCCGGAAAGCAGCTGATGAGGAAAAGTCCCCAACCACCTATGGTAGAAATCCTGAAAGCTGGTCAGGACAAAGGGTCCTCAACCTATAAGGGTAGAAACAGTATACTGACAGCAGAACTATCCACAGAGACCTGGCAGGCCAGAAATGACTGTTATGACATATTCAGGGTGCTAAATGAAAAAAAAATATATATATATGGTCAAGAATACTTCATCCAACAAAGCTACCATTCAAAAGAGAAGGAGGGATAAAAAGCTTCCAGGACAAACAGAAACAAAAGGAATATGTGATCACTAAACTAGCCCTGTAAGAAATATTAAAGTGTATCATTTAAGTGAAGGGAGAGCCTAAAAGTAACATACACTAGAAAGGAGCAGAGATAATATACACGAACAGTGACTTTACAGGCAATGCATTGGCACTAAATTCTTATCTTTTAATAGTTACTCTGATGTAAATGGGCTAAATGCCCCAATAAAAAGATAGATGGTATCATATTGGATTAAAAAGTAAGACCCATTCATATGCTGTCTGCAAGAGACTCATTGTAGACTCAAAGACATCTCCAGATTGAAAGTGAAGGTATGAAAAACAATTTATCATGCTAATATATATCAAAAGAAAGCTGGGGTAGCAATCCTTCTATCAGGCAAATTAAATTTTAAACCAAAGAGTGCAATAAGAGATGAGGAAGGACACTACATCATAATTAAAGTGTCTATCCAGCAAGAATATTTAACAATTTCAAATATTTTCCTTGTAGTATGGGAACAGCCAATGTTATAAACCAATTAATAGTAGGTTTGATAATGATACAATAATAGTAGGGGACTTTAACACTCCCCTCACTGCAATGGACAGATCATCTAAGCAGATCAACAAGGAAACAAGGGCTTTGAATGACACACTGGATTGGATGGATTTCACAGATATATATAGAGCATGCAACCCCAAAGCAACAGAATACATATTCTTCTGGACTGCACATGAAATGTTCTCCAGAATAGTTCACATACTGGGTCACAGATTAGGCCTCAACAAGTACCAACATATTAGCAACATTCTCTCCATATCTTCAGATTAAAATTCTATGAACCATGAACTCAACCACAAGAAGAATTTTGGAAAGGACTCAAATACATGGACATTAAAGAGCATAATATCAAAAAACTCATGGGTCAACCAGGAAATTAAAGAAGAATTAAAAACTTTCATAGAAACAAATGAAAATGGCAACAAAGCTGTTCAAAACCTTTAGGATACAAGAAAGATGGTCCTAAAAAGGAAATATATAACAATGCAAGCCTTTCTCAAAAAGCAAGAAAGGTTTCAAATTCACAGCCCAACACTACAGCTAGAGGATTTGGAGATAGATCAGCTATTAAAGCATAAACTCAGCAGTAGAAGAGAAATAATAAAGATTAGAGCAGAATTCAATGAAATAGGGCACCTGGTTGGCTCAGTAAATTAAGAGTCTGCTTTTGCTTAGGTCATGATTTCAGGATCCTGGGATCCAGCCCTGCATTGGGCTTGCTACTCAGTGGAGAGTCTGCTTGTCCATCCCCCTCCACTCCTCTCCCCTTCTGCTCTCCCTCTACATCTATCTCTCTCTCTCTCAAATTGATAAATAAAATCTAAAAAAAATAAAAGTAATGAATGAAATAAAACCAAAAGAACAGTAGAACACATGAACAAAAGTAGGAGCTTGTTCTTTGAAGGAATTAATGAGATTGATAATCCCTGGCCAGGCATATAAAAAAGAAAGGAGTAAGAATCCAAATAAATATAATCATGAATGAAAGAGGAGAGATAACATTCAACACCAAAGAAATACAAACGATTATAAGAACATATTATGAGCAACAATATGCCAGCAAATTAGGCAATCTCAAAGAAAGGGATACATTCCTGGAGACATATACATGACCAAAACTGAAACAGGAAGAAATAGAAAACTTGAACAGATCTTATCCAGCAAGGAAATTGAATCATTAATCAAAAAGCTCCAAACAAACAAGATTCCAGAGCCAGATGGCTTCCTAGGGAAATTCTACCAAACATTTAAAAAGTTAATGCCTATTATTTAAAGCTGATTCAAAAAACAGAAATGGAAGGAATTTTGCCAAACTCTAAGAGGCCAGCATTACCTTGACCCTAAAACCAGATAAAGGCCCCACCAAAAAGGAGACTTACAGACCAATATCCCTGATGAACATGGATGCCAAAGTACTCAAGATGACCTTAGCCAATAGGATCCAACAGTACATTAAAAGGATTAGTCATGATGAAGAAGTGAGATCTATTCCTAGACTGCATGGGTGGATCAACTTTCATAAATCAATCAATTGTTATATACTACATTCATGAAGGAAAAGGCAAGAACCATATGATCATCTCAAAAGATAGAGAAAAAAACATTTTACAAAGTACAGCATCTTTTCTTGATTAAAACTTTTCACATTGGGCAGGGTATGTGCTATGCTGAGTGCTGTGCATTGTGTAAGACTGATGATTCATAGACCTGTACCTCTGAACAAATAATACATTATGTTTTAATAAAAAAATTATTCACAGTGTAATGATAGAGGAAATATACCTCAATAACATAAAACCCATATAAGAAAGATCACAGCCAGTATCATTCTCAACAGGGAAAAACTAAGAGCTTTACTCCTACTGTCAGGAACAAGGCAGTCCATTCTCACCATCGCTGTTCAAAGGGCTCAGTCCATTGAATGTCTGCCTTCAGCTCTAGTCATGGTCCCAGGATCTGGGACTGAGCCCTGCACCAGAATCTCTGCTCAGTGGAGAAGCTTCTTTTACCTCTCTTTTTGCCTGCCACTCCCTCTGTTTGTGCTCTCTCTGTCTCTGTCTCTGTCTCTCTGTCAAATAAATAAATAAAATCTTAAAAAAAAAAGAAATGGAAGAAAAACAGTAGAACAAATCAATGAAGCTAGGAGCTGTATTGAAACAATTAAAAAGATTGATAAACCCCCAGTCAGAGTTATCAAAAAGAAAAAAAAAGACCCAAATAAATAAATCAAGAAAGAAAGAGGAGAGATCACAACCAAGACAGAAGAAATGCAAAAGCTATAAGATAATATTATGAGCAATTATATGCCAAAAAATTAGGCAACTGGAAAAACATGGATGCATTCCTAGAAACATATAATCTGGTAAAACTGAAACAGAAGCCAATAGAAAACCTGAACAGACCCATAACCAGCAAAGAAATTGAAGCAGTAATCAAAAATCTGTCAAAAACAAGAGTCCAGGGCCAGATGGCTTCCCATGGGAATTCTACCAACCATTTAAGGAAGAATTAATTAATACTCTTCTGAAGCTGTTTCAAAAAATAGAAATGGGGGGGTGGATCTGGGTGACTCAGTCTGTTAAGTGCCTACCTTCAGCTCAAGTCATGGTCCCAGGGTCTGGGACTGAGCCGTGCATCAGGCTCTCTGCTCAGTGGGGAACCTGCTTTTCCCTCTCCTTTTGCCTGCCACTCCCCCTGCTTGTGCTCTCTCTGTCTCTGTCTTTGTCTCTGCCTCTGTCTCTGTCTGTCTGTCTCTCACTCTCTCTCTCTCTCTGTCAAATAAATAAATAAAATCTTTAAAAAATAAATGGAAGGAAAACTTTCAAAATTATTCTATGAGGCCAGCGTTACCTTAATTACAAAACCAAAGACCCCACCAAAAAGGAGAATTAGAAACCAATATCCCTGACCAACATGGATGCAAAAATTCTCACCAAGATATTAGCTAATAGGATCCAACAGTACATTAAAAGTATTATTCACCACTACCAGGTGGGATTTATTACTGGACTGCAAGTGTGGATTAACATCCACAAATCAATCAATGTGATACATCACATAAATAAAAGAAAGGATAAGAACCACATGATCCTCTCAACAGATGCAGAAAAATCATTTGACAAAGTATAGCACCCTTTCTTGATAAAAACAACTTTTGTAGCAACATGGACAGGACTGGAAGAGATTATGCTGAGTGAAATAAGTCAAGCAGAGAGAGTCAAATATCATATGGTTTCACTTATTTGTGGAGCATAACAAATAACATGGAGGGCATGGGGAGATAGAGAGGAGAAGGGAGTTGAGGGAAATTGGAAGGGGAGGTGAACCATGAGAGTCTATGGACTCTGAAAAACAACCTGAGGGGTTTTGAAGGGGTGGGGGGTGGGAGGTTAGGGGAGCCTGGTGGTGGGTATTAGGGAGGGCATGTATTGCATGGAGCACTGGGTGTGGTGCAAAAACAATGAATACTGTTATGCTGAACAGAAATTTAAAAAAAGAATAAAGGATTTTATTTATTTAAAAAAATTTGCTTTGTAGGGATAGAGAGAACATACCTCAATATCATAAAAACCATAGAAGAGAAACCCACAGGGAATATCATCCTCAATGGGAAAAATGGAGAGCTTTTCCTCTAAGGACAGGAATAAGACAGGGATGTCCATTCTCACCACTGTTGTTCAATATTGCATTGGAAGTCTTAGCCTCAGCAATCAGGCAACAAAAAGAAATAAAAGGCATCTAAATTGGCAAAGGAGTCAAACTCTCACTCTTTGCAGATGACATGATACCATATGTGGAAAACCCAAAAAATCTCCAGCAAAATAATTGCTAGGAGTGATATGGGAATTCAGCAAAGTGACAGGATATAAAATTAGTGCACAAAAGGCAGAAGAAAGAGACTCAAGGAATCAATCCCATTTACAATTGCACCAAAAACTGTATGATTCCTAGGAATAAACCTAACCAAAGAGGTAAAAGATCTGTACTCTGAAAACTATAGAACACTAATGAAAGAAAATGAAGAAGGCACAAAGAAATGGGAAAACATTTCATGCTCATGGATTGGAAGAACAAATACTGTTAAAATGTCTATGTTACCCAAGGCAATCTACTCTACACATTCAATGCAATCCCTATCAAAATACTGAGGACATTTTTCACAGAGCTGGAACAAACCATCCTAAAATTTGTGTGGAATCAGAGAAGACCCCAAATATCCAGGGGACTGTTGAAAAAGAAAACTAAAGCTTGAGTCATCACAAGTCTGGACTTCAAGCTCTATTACAAAGTGACAATCATCAAGACAGTATGGTACTGACACACAAAGAGACACATAGATCAGTGGAACAAGATAGAGAACCCAAAAAAGGACCCTCAACTCTATGGTCAACTAATCATTGACAAATCAGGAAAGAATATCCAATGGAAAAAGGACAGTCTCTTCAACAAACGGTGTTGGGAAAAATTGGACAGCCTTATGGAGAAGAACAAAACTGGCCATTTCCTTACACCACACAAAAAATAGACTCAAAATGGATGAAACACTTAAATGTGAGATAGGAATCCATCAAAATCCTAGAGGAGAACACAGGCAGCAACTTCTTTGACCTTGGCCACAGCAACTTCTTGCTAGACACATCTCCAAAGGCAAGAGAAACAAAAGTAAAATTGAGCTATTTGGACTTCATTAAGATAACAAGCTTTAGCACAGCAAAGGAAACAGTCAACAGAACTAAAAGGCAACCAACAGAATGCGAAAAGATATTTGCAAATGTCTTATCAAATAAAGGGCTAGTATCCGAAAACCTATAAAGAACTTATCAAACTCAGCACCAAGAAAAATAAATAAATAATAATAATAATAATGCAGTCCAGAAACAGGCAGAAGACATGAAGACATTTCTCCAGGGAACACATACAGAGGGCCAACAGACACATTAAAAAATGCTCAACATTACCAGACATCGGTGAAATCCAAATCAAAACCACAATGAGATACCACCTCACACTTGTCAGAATGGCTAAAATTAATGAGTCAGGAAATGAGAGACGTTGGCCAGGATGTAAGAGGGACCCTCTTACACTGTTAGTGGGAATGCAAGCTGGTGGAGACATTCTGGCAAAGAGTATGGAACTTCATCAAAAAGTTAAAAATAGAGTTACCCTATGACCCAGCAATTTCACTACTAGGTATTTACCCCAGCAATACAAACATAGTGATCTGAAGGGGCACCTGCATCCCAATGTTTAGACCAGCAACATCCACAATAGCCAAACAATGGAAAAAGCCCAGATGTTCATTGACAGATGAGTAGATAAAGAAGATGTATATATACACAATAGAATATTACTCAGCCATAAAAAAGAGGTATTTCCATTTGCAATAATGTCAATGGAACTAATGTGCATTATGTTAAGTGAAATATATCAGTCAGAGTAAGACAAATATCATGTAATCTCACTGATGTGGAATTTTGGAAACAAATCAGAGGATCATAGGGGATGGGAGGGAAAAATTAAACAAGATGAAATCAGAGAGGGGGACAAACCATAAGAGACCCAATCATAGGAAACAAACTGAGTGTTGCTGGAAGCGAGGGGCATTGGGTGATGGGGAACTGGGTGATGGACGCTAAGGAGGGAGTGTGATGTAATGAGCACTGGGTAGTATATAAGACTGATAAATCACTAAACTCTACCTCTGAAACTAATAATACACTATATGTTAATAGGTTGAATTTAAGTAAAAACATAAAAAACAATAGCATTTTTCTTTTTAAATTATTTTTATTTATAACAAAGAGAGAGATAGCAAGAGAGGGAACACAAGCACAGGGAAGCTGGAGAGGGTGAAGCAGAGAGCCTGATATGGGGTTCAATCCCAGGATCCTGGGATCATGACCTGAGTTTCAGGTAGACACTTAATAACTGCATCACTCAGGTGCCCCCAAATAGCATTTTTCATAGAAGGAGGACAAACAATATTAACATTTGTATGGAATTACAAAAGATCCTGAGGAGCCAAAGCAATCTTGAAAAAGAAAAACAAAACTGGATGCATCACATTTCCATATATCAAGTTATATATTACAAAGTGGTAGTAATGGGAATAGTATAGTAATGACATGAAAATAGACACATAGATCAATAAAATATAACAGAAAATCTAAATAAGCCCTCAATTATCTTCTACAAAGGTAGATCTTCTACAAAGGAAGAATGCATAAACAATGGGAAATATCCTCTTCAACAAGTGGTGTTGGGAAAAATGGACAGTCACATGCAAAAGAATGAAACTTGACCACTTTCTTTTACCATATACAAAAATAAACTCAAAATGGATTAAAGACCTAAATGTGTATCCTGAAACTATAAAAATCCTTGAAGGGAAAACACAGACAGTAATTGCTCTAACATTGGTCATAGCAACATTTTTCTAGATATGTCTCCTGAGGCAAGATAAATAAAAACAAAAATAAACTATTGGGACTACATCAAAATAAAAAGTTTCTGCACAATGAAGGAAACATTCAACAAAACTAGAAGGCAACCTTCAGGAAAGGAGAAGATATTTGCAAATGATATATCCAATACAGGGTTAGTATCCCAAGTATATAAAGAATAGATACAACTCAATACCCAAAAAACAAATAATTCAATTAAAACCTGGGAATAAAACATGAACAGATATTTCTCTGAAGAAAACATCTACGTGGTCAACAGACACAAGACAAGATACTAACATCACTCATCATCAGAGAAATGCAAGTCAAAACCTCAGTGAGAGGGATCCTGGGTGGCTCAGTTGGTTAAGTCTTAAGCTCAGGTCATGATCTGAGTCCCAGTATTGAGTCACACATCAGGCTCCCAGTTCCACAGGGAATCTGCTTCTCCCTCTGAACTTCTCCCCTCTCTCATTCTCTTTCTCTCAAATAAATAAAAATATCTGTAAACAAACAAACAACAACAACAAAATCTCAATGAGATATCACCTCACCTGTCAGAATAGCTAAAATCAAAAACACAAAATCAAGTGTTGGTGAGGGTATGGAGTAAAAGGAACCCTCTTGTGCTGTAGGTGGGAATATAATCTTGTGCGGTCACTCTGGAAAACAGTATGGAGGTCCCTCAAAGAAAAATAAAAGCAGAGCTTACCCTAGGATCCAGGAATCACACTACTAGGTATTTGCCCAAAGAATACAAAAACATCAATTTAAGGGGGTAAATACATTCCTGTTTATTGCAACATTATTTACAATGGCCAAGTGTTAGAAGCAGCTGAAGTGTCTGTCAACACATGATTGAATAAAGAAGTGGCATATATATACAATGGAATATGATTCAGCCTTAAAAAAGAATTAAATGTCATTTGCAACAACATGGATAAAGCTAAGGAGTATAATGTTAAGTCAAAGAAGACAGTCAGAGAAAGACAAATACCATAGGATTTCACTCGTATGTGGAATTTAAGAAACAAACAAAAAAAATGAGCAAAGGAAAAAAAGAGAGAGAGAGAGAGTGATAGAGAAAGAGAGACAAACCAAGAAATAGATTCCTAACTATAGAGAACAAACTGATGGTTACCAGAGCGAAGGTAGGTGGGGGGATGGGGGAAACAGTGGATGGAGATTAAAGAGTGCACTTATCATTATGAAATTAAAAAATAGAATAAAATGATTTTTAAAAGTATGTTATTAACACTTTAATTTAATTTATGGTATCTTAAGCTTCCTTGTAGATTAAAAATATTAAATGCATCCTACAGACCTTTGTATTCATTCTGAGGCACTTTTAAATATAAACATTATTATTTTTAAGTTACTTATTTATTATTATTATTATTTGCTTACTGGCCTAGTCATTACAGTAGAGACCATAAATACATCAATTAAAATTAACCTTCACTCAACAATATCTGAAGTCTAACTATGTGTTCTTATTGTATTCCACATTCTCTTTATAAATACAGACATCATCCCTCTTTTGTTCACTGCTGCTGAATAAATAAATGGCTAATGAAGGAACAAAGACTAGAGCTATGGGAATATAAATATAAACACCAAGTGGTCCCAGTCCTCAAGAAGTGTATAGTCTTACTATGAAGCATATAAAATATAACTAATTAACTGCAAAGTAATAATTGATATGTACCATAAGAATAAAACAGATCATTTCTATTGTATTTCTGAGGAGTTAGAGATCACATTAAATTAAGGAATTAGAAAAATCTTCATGGATGAGATGAGTTTGCATTTGGACTTTAGTATGTTGAAATAGGAAGGGGAGGTGTTAGGGGTAAAAGAAACAGTTTAGACAGGAAATGTGAAATTATATGGAATGTAGTATATTGAAAAGGGAAAAGTGAGCACTAAGACTGAAAGGGGTGGTGGCAGCCAAGCAAAATACTTTAGAATGCTTTCAACCATCAGCAGGTAAAGATATCTGACTAGAAAATGGGAACTGTTACAATAACCTGATGAAAGATAATGGACCAGACTATAATGAAAATGAGAAAGGAAAACAAACCAAAAGACTGACTGTATTAATCTTTCTCTGATAAAGATTTTGCAAGATCCTCAGTCTCCTAAATTTTCATCTAGTTTTCTACTGGAGCCAGTTTCCAGAGGATTAAATGTACAAAGAAGGGACGCCTGGGTGGCTCAGTTGGTTGAGCGGCTGCCTTCGGCTCGGGTCATGATCCCAGCGTCCTGGGATCGAGTCCCATATCGGGCTCCTTGCTTCTCCCTCTGCCTCTGCCTGCCACTCTGTCTGCCTGTGCTCTCTCTCTCTCTCCCTCTCTCTCTGACAAATAAATAAATTTTAAAAAATGTAAAAGAAAATTCCAACCAAATGCATGCATATCTCCTAGACAGAGTTTTCACTCTAAAACTCCTTCCCTGGTGTTAGGAATGAGGTGTATGTGAATCCTTAAAAGGCTTGGTTTTGCCTTTAAGAGTCTATCTGACCTTGTCCTCTAAATTTTCCCACATCACCTGTAGGAAAACACAAAATGCCAAAAAAATATATAAATAAATAAAATAAATAAAATAAAATAAATCCCTCCTTTCTATAGCCTGGGAAGAACTACATACTTCCTACTCTCCTATTCCTGGGCCCTACCCAAATTGGACTCAGCCCATTGTACCATGGAAAAAGTAGCCAAGTTCCAAGGAAAATTAGAAAGTGGGCCTTCTAGGTTGTCCAGTTCTGGGAGGAGATTATCTTTCAAGGAGAAAAAGAGAGAAAGAACAGCTCCCAGGAAAGACAGACTTTTTTTAAAGATTTTATTTATTTATTTGACAGAGATCACAAACATGCAGAGAGGCAGAGAAAGAGAGGAAGGAAAGCAGGCTCCCTGCTGAGCAGAGAGCCCAATGCGGGGCTCAATCCCAGGTCTCTGGGATCATGAGTTGAGCTGAAGGCAGAGGCTTTAATCCACTGAGCCACCCAGGCGCCCCGGAAAGACAAATTTTACTATGCCCTGCACTCATCCTAGGAAAAGCGCCATCCCCTACTATTTCTACTACAGAGAGTTTGGAGAAATGGTGAAAATTATGGGACACTAATGCCAACCTTACTGGTTTCAAATCCTGTTTCTGACACTTACGTGTGACTTTGGACAAAATATTTAAAACACCCTCTGCCTTCATTTCTCTGCCTTAAAAATGGGGACTGTAATAGTACACCAAACTTAGTGTCACTGTTACCATTAAACAGTGCAATGTTGATAATGTGCTTAGAAGAGTACTTCATCCTTTTTGTGCTTACTTGATGTGAGCTCTTGTTTTTCTAATTAAGTTTTAACCCATGCCAAGAGCCACTACTACTTAGAAAGGGACAGTGGCAAGAGAGCGGAGTAAAATTTAAAATCAGAACATATGCATTTAGAGGTGCCTGTGTGGCTTAGTTGGTTGAGCAGCTGCCTTCAGCTCAGGTCACGATCTCAGGGTAATGGGACTGAGCCCTGCATCAGTCTCTTTGCTCAGCAGCAAGTCTGCTTCTCCCTTTCCCTTTATGATCTCCCTCCCTTTTGCTGTTTCTCACATAAATAAATAAATAAATAAATAAGTAAAATCTTTAAAAAACAGTTTATGGATGCAGAATTATAATTAATAAAGGAATAGTGGGTAGACACAGGGAAGAAAGAAAAAAAAATACATCAAGATTTCACACCTGAATGACAAAAGAGATGGAGAGTTGTACACCAAGAGAAGGAGCGGGTAATATGGCATGTGTGTTGTTCACTTTTAGGTTCATGATGCCACACAGTGTACCATTGGCAAATTACAGATACTAAGCACAGAAACCAAGGATATCAGTCAGTTTAGGTTACCTTATGTTGTGGTGACAAAAAAAATCACAAAATCTCAAACAATGAAAATTTATTTTCTCATTTAAACTAAGGTCTACTGATGGTTAGCTGCAGCTGTGGTACATTATGTACTTGTTCTGGGACTGACATTAGTACTTCAACCCCTTTCTGGGACAGGTTTTATTTCATGGTAGAGGGAGAAGGTAAGAATAGAACAGCACATGTTGATTCCTATAACATCTGCTTGGAAGACACTTCTATTTTATTGGCCAAAGCAAATCACATGGTTAATCCTAGCATCAATGGAGCAGGGAACTCCTTCATGAAGTGTTCCCACAGGTAAAGCCAAAATATGTTTGATGGATATACAACTTATCACACCAGGACTTTATTGTCTATGATCAAAGAAAGAATTATATGATCTCTCTGATTTGAGAAATTTGAGAGTCAGGGTGGGGGGCCATGGGGAGCAGGGAGGGAAAAAATGGAACAAGATGGGACCAGGGAGGGAGGCAAAACATAAGAAACTCTTAATCTCAGGAAACAAACTGAGGGTTGCTTGGGAGATGGGGGATAGGGTGGCTGGGTTATGGACATTGGGGAGGGTATGTGCTATGGTGAATGCTGTGAATTATGTAAGACTGATGATTCACAGATCTGTACCCCCTGAAAATAATACATTATATGTTAAAAAAAAAATAGATGAATCCCTTTTATTCTGGTACATGGATGATGACCTCTATGAGACAGGATTCAGCAATAAAATTTTCTAAATGGCTTAAAACTACATACACTACAAGAAATAAAAATAAGCAATCAATTGGTGAGTAAGAAGTTACATGGACAGAACTGAAGAGGAGAAGCAATGAATTAATATAGACCTCAAAAGTTGTATTATGCATCCAGGATTAAGTGGGAAATGAGAAGTTGGGGTCTTAGTTAATATAATATTGATAAAAGTTAAAAAAGAAATTAAGAATTTTTTAAAAATTTAAATTCAATTGGCCAACATACAGTACAACATTAGTTTCAGATGTAGTGTTCAATAATTCGTTAGTTGCATATAACACCCAGTGCTCACCAAATCACATGACCTCCTTAATTCCCGTTACCCATTACCCCATCCCTCCACTCACCTCCCTTTCAGCAACCCTCAGTTTCTTTTCCCCAGAGTTGAGTTTCTCATTATTTGTCTCTTTCTCTGATGTCTTCTCATTTACTTTTCTCTCTCTTCCCTTATGATTTTTATATTCCACATGTGAATGAAACTGTATGACAATTTTCTTTCTCTGATTAATTTATTTCACTTGTCATAATACTCTCCAGTTCCATCAATGTCAATGTAAATGGTAGGTATTCATTTTTTTCTGATGGCTGAGTAATATTCTATTATATATATATATATATATATATATATATATATATATATATAATCACATCTTTTTTTAAGATTTTATTTATTTATTTATTTGACAGAGAGAAAGTGAGAGAGCACAAGCAGGGGGAATGTCAGAGGGAAAAGGAGAAGCAGGTTCTTTGCTGAGCAGGGAGCTTGATGTAGGGCTCAATCCCAGGACTCTGAGATCATGATCTGAGCCAAAGTCAGATGCTTAACTGACTGAGCCACCTGGGCACCCCAACATATTATTTTTCCATTTATCTGTCAAAGGACATCTTGGCTTCTTCCACATTTGACTATTGTGGACATTGTAGCTATGAACTTTGAGGTGCAGGTACCCCTTTGTTTCACTACATCTCTACTTTGGGGTAAATACCCAGTAGTGCAATTGCTGGGTCATAGGGTAGCTCTTGAGAAGTTATGATAGTTAAATTAAGGTGTCCAAAAAACAAGTAAGTTGCTCTGAAGGGGAAGAAAAAGGAAAACAGGTTGAAAGTGATGTGTGTGTCTGTGCATGCGTGTGTGTGTATGTGTTTGTGTGTGTGTGTGTGTGAGAGAGAGAGAGAGAGGTAGGGAGGGAGAGAGGGAGTTGGGGAGGGAGGGAAAGAAATTTAATAGTAGCTTTTGACAATTCAGGTAGCAGGGGAAACAACAGTAGAGTCAAAATCACAGGGAATTTAAATGATTGGAGATAAAATAAATTATTATTATTATAGCCAGTACATTTGGCATTACTTAGTACCTTTGCCATATGAGAAGGATGGGGAGGCATCCCAGTAAAGTTTTTTTTTGAGATGGAGCTTTATAGCAGGCCTGTGCAAATGAAGCTGAAGTTAGAGAATGCTCTTAAAGACTAAATTCTTATTTACCTAATAATTGCACCTTCCATTTGCACTTAATCACCTGTCCCTTAAAATGTTAATATATTATTATTTATAAATGTATTTAACTTACATATACTATTACATAAAATGGCAATTATATACAAATATGATAAGACATATCTGTGACACCATAAGAAACTGAGGAAATCATTATCAGGGTTTTAAGAACTAAGAATGTGTTTTACTTCCTTGTATCATCCACAACTGCTATTGTGCTTCACCCATAGTAAGCAATCAATTGATAATTGTTGAGTAAATAAAATAATCATAATTTTATTCCTACATTTATGTTTGTTCTGTTTGGTTTTTATTGCAGAATAATCATTTGAATGACCAGTGAATCAGCAATTGAAATTTTTTTTTGAGCCTTAGCCTCTTCAAATGTTAAATGTAAAGTGGATTATCCAGGATCATTTTTACAGCACTGTTGAGAAATAACAATAAAAAATGTCAAATAATTTGTATCCAGAACATTCAATGACTTGTTTGGAATTAAGTTGATAAGGTGATATTTTAAGTTAAGCTACTATGTTTTTCAAATCTTGGTGGTTACTATTTAAATAAAAATCTAAAGTAGAATATTTTTAGAATTATGCTAGATGTATTGGTACCAAACACCCTAATGAAAACTGAAAATACTGAGCAATATCTAGATATTTATGTACTCAGGGAACCATTCCCATATATACAATGTAACTGGATGTAACCATAGAAAAGTCTGATTTCCAAATACATGTTCTGAACCTAACAGGTGTAATGTAAAATAAGTTCCTGAACATGGTAGAATATTTCAGTTTTCATGTAGGACCTTGACATAATAAAAGTTTAACCATGGAAAGCAAAGGTGCCCATGATCGAGTCCTTAGAAATTTGTTTCCCCATGATTTTGCAAATATCATTTCCTTTATTCATTTTTTTACTGTAAGCTGTTTCCAATTTTATCTTTATTATTTTTATTCTTTTTAACTATGTTATGTTAGTCACCATACAGTACATCATTAGATTTTGATGTAGTGTTCCATGATTCATTGTTTGTGTATAACACATAGTGCTCCATGTAATCCATGCCCTTCTTAATACCCATCTCCATGCTCACCCACTTCCCAAACCCTTCCCTTCTAAAACCCTGAGTTTGTTTCCCAGAGTCCATAGTCTTTCATGGTTCATCTCCCACTCCGATTTCCTCCCCTTCATTTTCCCCTTCCATCTCCTAATGTCCTTCATGCTATTCCTTCTGTTCCACAAATAAGTGAAACCATATGATAATTGACTTTCTTGGCTTGACTTATTTCACTTAGCATAATCTACTCCAGTCCCATCCATGTTGATGCAAAAGTTGGGTATTCATCCTTTCTTTTTTTTTTCTTTTTTTTTTTTTGGCTGACTAATATTCCACTGTGTATATGGACTGCATCTTCTTTATCCATTCATCTATCAAAAGGCATCTTGGCTCTTTCCACAGTTTGGTTATTGTGGACGTTGCTGTTATGAACATTGGGGTACTTATGGCCCTTCTTTTCACTACATCTTTAGCTTTGGGGGTAAATATCCAGTAGGGCAATTGCTGGGTCATAGGGTAGCTCTATTTTTAAATTTTTGAGGAAGCTCCACACTGTTTTCCAAAGTGGCTGCATCAACTTGCATTCCTACCAACAATGTAAGAGAGTTCCCCTTGCTCCACAACTTCTCCAACATTTGCTGTTTCTTGCCTTGTCAATTTTTGCCATTCTAAATTGTGTAAGGTGGTATCTCAGTGTGGTTTTGATTAGAATTTCCCTGATGGTTAATGATGATGAACATTTTTTCATGTGTCTGTTATCCATTTGTATGTCCTCTTTGGAGACAATTCTCCAAAATGTCTTCGGTCCATTTTTTATTTATTTGCTTTTTTGGGTGTTGAGTTTGAGAAGTTCTTTATAGATCTTGGATATTAGCCCTTTGTCTATAGTGTCATTTATATGTCATTTATATTAGCCCTTTGTCTATAGTGTCATCAAATATCTTCTCCCATTCTGTAGGTTTCCTTATTGTTTTGTTGCCTGTTTTCAAGCTATATTGCAAAGCTGTGATCACCGAGACAACATGGTATTGTCACAAAAACAGACACAGAGACTAGTGGAACAGAGTAGAGAGTCCAGATATGGACCCACAACTCTATGGTGAAATAATCTTCAACAAAACAGGAAAGAAAAAAAAAACGTGGAAAAAAGACAGTCTCTTCAATAAATGGTGCTGGGAAAATTGAACAGCTATGTAGAGAAGAATGAAACTTGACCATTCTCTTACACCATACAAAAAGATAAACTGGAAATGGATGAAAGACCTCAATGTGAGGCAGGAATCTATCAAAACCCTAGAGAACATATATGGTAACCTCTTTGACATTGGCCACAGCAACTTCTTTCAAGGTACATCTCCAAAGGCAAGAGAAACAAAAGTGAAAATAAACTTCTGAGACTTCATCAAGATAAAAAGCTTCTGTACAGCAAAAGAAACAATTGTTTCCGTATTTGAATAATGTATTTGTTTCTTCATACCAGGAAAAATCAAGAATTCCAAAGCAATTCTGTATTTCTTAAACCATAATTTTTAAAATATTTTTATTTATTTATTTGACAGACAGAGATCACATGTAGGCAGAGAGGCAGGCAGAGAGAGAGGAAGGGAAGCAGGCCTCCCGCTGAGCAGAGAGCCCGATGTGGGGCTCGATCCCCAGACCCTGGGATCATGACCTGAGCTGAAGGCAGAGGCTTTAACCCACTGAGCCACCCAGGTGCCCCTAAACCATAATTTAAGTCATGTATAGGAAAGCATAACTATTTCTGACAGTTTCATAAGTTTTGAAAGCATCATTATCAAACAAAGCTCTAAGAAATGAGCAAATACTTTTGTTTTTTGACTTTTGTTTCTGTATTTTTTATTGCTTATCCAAATCACTGCAGTTAACTGAGAACAACATTTAATAAGGTCCCCACCACATTTAAATATATGCTTTTGGAATATCAAATCACTTATACATACTGGAGGAAAAAAAAAACTAAAGGCTAAGAGGAGTTGTGGTGAATGGATGCAGTTAAAATTAGATTATTCACTTACATTAAAATTGTTACTTTTACCACAACATAATTTCGTGTCCATCAGAAGATTAATTGACTTTGTTTTTAAAAGTATTCCCTAAATTATGTATGCATCATTAAAAATAGTAGTGATGTTCAAGATATTTAGGAAATTATCATCTAACATGAATAAACCTGATGTTTAATGGATAGGAAGATCTCATCACCTATTGAACTATTAAATGAGAGACAGCTAAATAGGATTCTTTCTTGGACCCTTTAAATCATTTAAATTCAAGTGTTTTTGTTCATTTTTTCCAATAACTTAGACTTTAAAATGCATAGCTTATGATAGGTACTGATATATTTAAAATGTTTCAGGCATGGAGTATACTATATCACAAAGTCATTTTCTCCAAATTAATATTGCAAAGCTTTCAGCTTTGTTTAATTTGGCATATAGAGAAAAATACTGAGAGATAGCATAAGGCACTCTGACTCCACCCTTCAGGCCAGGCAAACTTGCAAACATTCTGCAGCTCTTAGAACTTATCGTTAAGCAGCATTGATGCCACTTAATTAGAGTGAACTAGGAGGAGTCGGTAATCTAGAAACCACAATTTGATTGGAAACAGGAACTTCATAATGGACACAATTCCCTTACTGTGTATTACTAAGACATGGTAAAGCAAAGGAAAAGCAAGTGGTTCTGAAACAGAAATCTGTGATTTCTTTGAGAAAGAAAGACAACACAATATGAGTTTTAAGTTTAGGAGCATTTTACTCCATTCTACTTTAAGGAGTATGTTAGTTGCATAATCATGATTTTTCTCTTGCTCATCCTTTATGATGCATATGAAGAAGTCTCTATGTGTCTGTTCTGGCTGTTTTCAGTGTGTTCTTTTAAAATATTGTTCAGTAGTAACGAACAAGCAATTTTGTTTGCCTAGAGGCCTTTCTATCCTTATCAGCTCTGGATTTTTACATTTTTTCCAGCAGTATGTCCTGATAATGTGCTTGAAAGAATACTCATGGTACCAGAGTGCTTGCCTTGTGTAGCCAGAGGTATGTGGTTTTTCAAGATAAACTATAACATAACAACATTGTCACATTTAAACCTCAGGTTGTGTAGTCTGTGGATAAAAGCTTATCACATCTGTTCATTATACAAGATGTTGCCAATATATAAGATGGTATCTTCCCTCCATCAGGGAAGGAGTGCACAGGCTGGTGAAACTTGGGATGAATAACTAAACAGTGATTGGTCATACACAGTTAATGGGTGTGCAGAATCAAAACAATCCATGAACAGAACTTTGCTTCCATTGATTGATACCTGTACTAGTGTTTCAATGCATGTTGGTTAAGAACACTGTCAAGACTAATTCTCTAGAGACGCATTCTTGCAAAGTGTTCTTTAGCAATATATGTGTGTCTTTCAAGTTCTACAATTTATCATTGTTTTTGACAGTACAAGAAATGTTTACCAATGATAAAACATCCTGGAGAGTGGGTGGAAAACACACAGGTGAAAAGAATGTCTTTATTCCTGTTGCTAGTTAAGTTGATTAAGAATACATAGTCAGAAAAATAGAAAAGCTCATTCCCTCACCTTTAAAATGGCACCCCTCTGGGTGCCTGGGTGGCTCAGTGGGTTAAAGCCTCTGCCTTCAGCTCAGGTCATGATCCCAGGGTCCTGGGATCGAGCTCCGCATTGGGCTCCCTGCTCAGCAGGAGCCTGCTTCCTCCTTTCTCTCTGTCTGCCTTTCTGCCTACTTGTGATCTCTGTCTATCAAATAAATAAAATCTTTTAAAATAAAATAAAATGGCACCCCTCATAAAGCAGCCATATTAGAGATCAGAGGTCCAGACAAGAATGGAGGCAGAGGCTAAAGATAAAAGAAAAAAAAATGATACCACCAGAAGAGGAAAGACGTGAATGAAATGAAGAAGAGCTGAACAAAAATGCTGTTTTCATTTGCCTTGGAAAAACATGTGAGATGATGGAGAGCCTTTAATTTAGTTTAAAGGCACAGGACTGGAACAGACTGACAAGTGAGTCTGAAACTGGAAGAATGGCAAGCTGAGAATTGCTCTTGATGTTCAGCATATTCTTTCAGAAAACCTCTAGGAGGTATGTCTCAGAAGGATCCACAAAATAGCTACCTGCAAAGTAGCTAAGAGGTTAAAACCTATACTGGTCTCTTTCATCATCCTTCTTGAAAATAGAAGGAAAGGAGTATTCCTGGTGGTATGTTTAACCTGCATTTTCCCAGCTTGGGAGTCTTTAAGGGGGGGTTGAGTTACAATGACAGTAATTTCTGATTCAGAGCTTAGTAAAAATTGTCAGAACCCCACCTTCAAGTCCTTCCCTTGTCACCTAGCAAAGTCTCTGGGTGGCATACACCTTCTCAGAGATCAACACTGTAATTATCCTGAGCAACTGCTAGTGCTTACTTATTTGCTCTATCCTAAATCATCCTCTGCTCCAGTGATATCAGATGACCTTGGTATATTCTGGTCATTCATCATTGCCTCATTTTAATGACTCCTCCCATAATTATATGGCTTTTGTTACTACTAATTGGGGCCACTCTACATCCTAGTTAGTTCAAGACTTACAAACTAATTCTGTTGAGCCAGAATAATTCTTTATAGTGCTATTTCTTATTGGAGATGAACTATCTTATGTTAGTTTATGATTCTTGTTTAATGAGGCTCCCAAATAGATCAGTCTAACTCAGTTTCTTACCTTTAGGATGCTTTTAAATTTCTTCTGTTTGTCTTGTTCTTTTAGATTCTTCCACCTTGTGATATATCAGAAAGAGCATAAATTTGGGCACCCAGTTGATTTGTGTTCAAATCTCAGCTTTGGTACTTACTAGCTGAGTAGAGCAAGGAAAAAATCTCAGTTTTCTCATCATAAAAGTGGAGAAAATAATATGATTTAACACATATGATTGATATGAAGATGAATCAAACATAATATGAGAATAAAACCTAGCAGAGTATCTAACATATTGTAGGGGATTAATAAATGTTAATGTCCTTTCACTCCCTCCCTCTGCAGCTGGAAATGTAAAATAACTTCTCCAGAGTTTAGGTCAGAAAACATTTCAACTTATTTAAAATTAACAACTTATTAACAACTTATTCAAAATTCTATCTTCTAATGGATAATTTCTCCTATCTATGATGAATAAATTCCTCATCCACTGAATCATTCCCTCAATGGTTAGAAGTGACTCCTACAGTTCTCTTGCTGTCTATACTTCAATTCCAAGTCTTAGATAGAACCATAAATTTCAATGAGACTTTTAGCACCTCCCTAGGAGATCAATAGGGAGAAGCTAAACAAAAAGAACTCTTGGTAGTCACCCATTTTAGTTAGACCAGTGGTCAGCAAACTTTTTCTGTAAAGAGACAAATTACAAATATTTTAGTCTTTGTAAGCCATGCAATCTGTCATAATTATTCAACTCTGCCACTATAGCACAAAAGCAGACATAGATGATTCATAAGTGAATCACTAATTACTAATCACTAAGTGTGACCCTTTTGGGTGTAAATAGCAGGAAACCAAGTGCAAACCAATTTAATCAAAAGGAATTTATTGGTTCACCAATCCAATGTCCAGGAACATAAGCTTCCACTACAGCTTGATTCAAAAATTCCAAACAATGTCACTAGACTGCCTTTCAATTTCTCAATGCTCTTCTTCCTCATGTTGACTTCATTCTTATGTTCTGATTGTGTCAAGATGGATATACAGATTTCCAGGGCTTTTTTCTTTTATGTTAAAATCCGGCAGAAAAAAAAAAGTGAGTATTTTTGTTTCTAAAAATGTTAACATACTGTACTGAGACTGATAATTGGTACTTTGAAATGGGTCCTGTGTCTGTCACTATGACCAGAGCCATAGGATGTCCTGATTGATTTATACCAAGAGCATATCCCTGTCCTTGGGGCTTGGTGGGGTCAACTCCAACAAAACTACAGTGAAGATGAATGATTTTCTAAGAGTATTTTAAGAACCTTTAGCAAAGAATAGGAAAGGGGTAGGGGTGGTGTTGTGATGTATGACAAAATGCAACAAAATTTGTGCTATGTACCATGGAACATGCCTGACATGCAAAGGCATTCAAATTTGGCACTCCCTAATTCCCTCAAAAAATAAAAATAAGTAAATAAATAAATAAATAAATAACTTAAATACTTTGGAAATAAAAGTATTTCAATGTCAAATGATTGAATCTTCAGAGATATAAATATGTATGTATATGATTAGTAAATAGGCCTAATTTCCACCCTCACCCCCATTAAACAAAGAGGTTAACTTAGACTGTTGCAAACTTTCTGCAAAGGACCAAATAGAAAGTATGATAGGCATTGTGGACCACATGCTTAGTCACATTTTTTTTTCTTTTTCTTCTCCTTTTACAACACTTTTAAAATGTAAAAATCATTCTTAGTTGAAAGGCCATATAAACATATAGACCGGGGGCGCCTGGGTGGCTCAGTGGGTAAACCTCTGCCTTTGGCTCAGGTCCTGATCTCAGGGTCCTGGAATCAAGCCCCCCATTGGGCTCTCTGCTCAGCAAGGAGTCGGCTTCCCCCTCTCCCTCTGCCTGCCTCTCTTCCTACTTGTGATCTCTCTCTCTGTCAAATAAATAAATAGAATCTTTGGGACACCTGTATGGCTCAGTGGGTTAAGCCTCTGCCTTTGGCTCAGGTCATGATCTCAGGGTCCTGGGATTAAACCCCACATTGGGCTCTCTGCTCAGCAGGGACCCTGCTTCTCCTCTCTCTCTGCTTACATCTCTGCCTACTTGTGATCTCTCTCTTTGTCAAATAAATAAATAAAATCTTTTAAAAATATATAGACCAGATTTGCCCTGCAGGCATAATTTGCCTACCTTTCCACTAGATGATCATTAGGACCCCATCCAACTATGCTAATTGATTGTTCTAGGTTAAGGTTTTAGCAGCTGATTCCTACTGCTTCTGCCTGGAAAGGTCTCACCCTTCACAGAAGTATTCAAATACCAATGCCACCATTATCTCCTACCCCAGGAATTTTGATAAAAATATCTAAGTTTTTCTATGCTTACCTGCATCATTTTTGGCCCTTGAATTCCATGGTAGTTGTATTTTCACTGTTCCCACAAGATACTCTTTTCTTGTGATTTTCTCTCTTGTGGGAAAGAGCTTCTGCCAGGCCAGAGGCATGAGGTAGCAGCTAAGAATTATCTTTCTAAAATGGAAATATGGTAGTATCACCCCATTGTTTAAAAGCCCTTCATGACTGCCACCATCTATAGGGAAGAGGGCTATACTTCATAAGTATGGCATTCAAGGACCATCATAGTCTAACTCTACCTAGCTTTTCAGTATTACCTTCCATAATTCCCCTCAAATGTTTTATTCACTATCTACCTTGGTCCACTTGCATTCTTTAAACTTGTCTTGCATTTGATGCTATACACTTTTGTATAGTAGGAGACTACTTACTTTGCCTATGATGGGCTTCATAACATGTTACCTCGAAATATGGCACCTTGGCAAGTGAACATTTTAAGCTGAAGGAATTTGAAAAATGGCAGGTATAAGGATTCCCACCTTCCCCGAAGTGGGTGATAGGACTCTCATGTCGGAAGTGCCCTCCCTGTACCTGGAGGAAAGAAGCATTCTTATCTCTGAAGAGAGAAGGACTCTAAGAAGATACTGAACAAACAGGCCTTGCTAAGTTTCCTCCAGTTTACTACTCTTAGCCCATAACCTTTTGTCCTATCATGTTTTTCCATGACTTTATTCTTTGTCAAGTCTAATATAAAACTGCTCAGAGTTAACTTTTTCTTTGTATCTTCATTTCCTTATAAAGACTTTGTGTCACATAAAACTTAATAACGTATATGCTTTTCTCCTGTTATAATGTCTTTGCCAGTTTAACTTTCAGGTCCAGTTAGGGACCCTAAGAAGGCAAAGGAAGTTTTCTCTCCAAAACCTATAATATGCTTTATTTTTATCAAGCTCTTGAGATGTTTCCTTCATAGGCCACATCTTCTTTGAAGTCTTTATTGTCCCCACCCCTGGAAAAATTACTCTATGTGTTATTTTATGATTACTTTCCTACTTCATTATACAGTGAAATCATACCTTACATGGGAAATGAAGTTCTAAAATACAAGATAAAAATCTTATATAGTTTCAAATTAACATTGGAAATGCATTTCTTCAGAGGTTACTCCTTAAATTAAGAGTTGTTCCAAGACATTTGCCTTATATGTAGGGACCAAATTCTACTAAAAAATATAAACCTTAAACTTGAGAATTACAGGCAGCACAGTGAGATGTTCAGCTGGGAGAAATAAGTGGGAACTGAGAATGGGGAAACTACAGTTTCCTATTTTCCATTACCATGCCAAAATAGGGCCTTGCTATAATGGATTAGTGGACAAATCAATTATCTCTCTCTCTCTCTCTCTCTCTCTTTATCTAGTTAAATATGTATACTTTAAATATGCACTCTGTAATCTGATTTCTCTTTCCACTTTGAGATTATAAAATCCTCATGGAGGAGGGGGGTCACCTGGGTGTTGCTCAGTCAGTTAAGTTTCTGACTGGTGGTATCATCTCAGGTCATAATCTCAAGTCAGGCTCTGTGCTCAGTAGAGAGTCTACCTTAAGTTCTCTCCTTCTCCCTCTGCCCTTTTCTCCACTTGTACACACACACACACACACACTCCTCTCTCTCTCTCTCTCTCTCTCTCCCTCTCTCTCTCTCTAATAAATAAATCTTTTTAAAAAAGATTCTCATGGGGAGGAATTATATATTTTTCATTTTGAATCATTGATAATTATCCACTATGGTGTCTCATTGGTGTTCATGAATGAATCATTATAGGTTCTCATTAAATGTTAAATTGTATTGAATTTCATATTCTTTCAGGATTTTCTTCTTATTTCTTTTAATACTTAATGAATGAATTGAAATAATTTGCTGATGAAGTGGTGGACAAACTAGAGTGGGAAAAAAAAGGAAACTTTGGAAAGCAGCCCTTTCCAAAGTTCAGCTATGCAAAATGTGAATGACATAATGCTGCTTTCTTTCCAACCATGGACCACATCAAATAATTAGGTAAGGAATTATGAGATGAGACCAAAGTGGGTCAATTTTAATTTGTCAATAAGTTCTTCTTACGTCTTTCATGATAGAAATCAAGCATTAAACCTGCTGAATATCCTTGTACTTCCTGACAGTCCAATAACAGTTTCCTAATTGTTTTGAGCCCCAAATACTTTTAATTCATCCAGCCCTTCCTATCATTCTTCATATGAAATTGGCCTAAATATGTAAAAACTTTTGATATTTTCTCTATACCTTTCCAAATAGCAAAGAGGCTTTGATTATTTTTAGTTCTAGTACCAAACTGAAGGACTTTATTCTCATATAGAATCATTACTAAACTTCTCAGGACATGAATTATATGTTGATATTATTTTTAAGTAGGGCAAAGTATTCCATCCACCTACCTGTTTTAAAAGCTTTGACTTCAAAAACACCACAAAGGATTTAGGAGATGGAGGTTCTATGTTATTTCTATGCTCTGATTCTCAAATAGCTGGTTATACTTGAGAGTGTATTTTAGCTACCAAAGAATATTCTTTCATAAACAATGTTCAAAAACAGTTTAATAAAGCAATAAATATTAAATAAACACATGAATATGTATGAAATATATAAATTTATAAACATAACAGTAATTAATTCTTAGTATTTTCCATTGTTTTCTCCCTAGTGCAGTTCAATCAGAGGGAAAGTATATGTCTGAGTCAAAGCACATATAACTAACTAAAGGACTAGTTTCATGCATAGCCTAGAAATGACCTTAGTTCTGTCTATATCCCCACTCCTTTACATTTCGTCCTGTTGGACTAGTAGACTGTATGACAAAACATGAGTCAGTTAATGTTTGTTCTGTGAAGTCTTATATAACTCCAGGTATTATGGTTTTCTCACTCTAGGTTCATTCAGCCAGTGGATGGAAGAGAGGGGATTACAAAGTCTGAGTTCTTAGATGCTCTATACTGACTTCCTATGTAGCCTGTCTCCTTTTATTTCCTGGTTCTCTAAAGTAGACTCAAGAAAGGATAGAATGCATGATGATTCTAATCTGATACAATGTATAAAAATAACCATACAAGTTACTGTTTTGGCTTCTGCCAATTCTGGAAGTAAGTTAATGAGTAATAGCAAATTGGACTAACAAATAGTCTTTCACATTTTACTACACTGCATGTGCTAGGCAATGTAGACAATAAAAAGATGATATTAAGGCATGTTTTTATATCCCCATCATTAAGGATTTGATAGACTAGCATCAAAATGCCATAATCCAAAGCAAAAGCATGGGTGGTGCGTGCCTAAGGAATGTAGAATCATAAATCAGGAGTGCTTATCGTGTAATTCAAGTGTGAAGACATTTTTAAAATGTTTTTAGTGAGAATTATCATCTAATAAGGCATTAGGAAAATGAAAAGTGTTTCTCCTAGATGTTTTTGGGTTTGGTGATAAGAAAAGCTGAGGGACAAGTCACCATAAGTATTCTTTCCTATGACAGGAAGCACAAACTGCCATTCCAAGAATAACAGGAAGTGGATCATACTTTGTCAGTGCTTCAGGGGACTACCTAGATCTATTAGTTAATGCACTCTTTAGAGAATATGGGTCATTGTCATTGAAGTCCATTTCCCACAAAGCTACTCTATAGAAGAATGGGTTGACCAAATGCAAAAATTGTTTCCCTTTTCTACACTCATGTTGTAGAATTCTATTAACTACCAGAAGAAACAAAATGATGATGCTTACTGTATTATAGTTTTCAGACATAAACATAGTATTCAGATCTGCAGATCCCAGTGACTCATCCCAAGATGCTATAAAAACTGGGTCAAAGTTCGGGCAGCTGGGTGGCTCAGTGGGTTAAGCCCCTGCCTTCAACTCAGGTCATGATCTCAGGGTCCTGGGATTGAGCCCTTCATCAGGCTCTCTGCTCAGTGGGGAGCCTGATTTCCCCCCTCTCTCTGTCTGCCTCTCTGCCTATTTGTGATCTCTCTCTCTTTGTCAAATAAATAAATAAAATATTTTTTAAAAAACTGGGTCAAAGTTATTGTGGAGCCATACCAGGGTATATTTATGTATTTTCCCAAAGAGGAAAGAGATGATACTGGAAATGAAAGCCATCCAAGCTAACTTCTTCATAGATAGATAGATAGAGATAGAGATAGATAAAAAAATATTTTTAAAATTTTCCTTATGTGTAGGGAAATTGAATGAAAAAATAAATGAACTAATATCTATAATGACTTGGTGAAAACCAAATACTATTAGAGTAAACTTACTTCCTTGTGCAGCAAATCTAGTAGACTGAAGTAGCAACTTTTTTGAGGAATTCAATTCTAGCCTGTTAACACAATTAGTGAAATGGGAAAGTGTGGTATGAACCACACAACTGTCAAACTGGACCACAATTGACTGGGACATCATATTTAGAAAGTATCATCAGTGAAGGTAATATAATAATTAGGGATTCAGAGCTTCCAGTCCCAGATTTTTAGAAAAAGACTTCTGAGATTTGTAACACCACTGTTACAAGTTGGGCAAGAAATCAAAGGATTATACCTATACTTGTTAATAAGTCAGAATTTTGTCATGCAAACAAAAATTATCAAAGAATAATAAGAATGAGAAGCAAAACAAATGGACTTTCAGATTTTGTACCTTGTACTTAGCAGGAATTCAACAAATATTTGCTGATAGATTTGATTCATGTATTTTGGTATTATAGCTGTTAATCACTCATTCATTCCACATACATTTAGAGAGGGATTACTATATGCCAAGCACTATTCTGGGTGATAGGAATCCAGAGTTATCTACTAAGCAGTGGAATTTGCCTTCATTAGCTTTCTGTCTGATGGTAGATATAGTAAGACTTTGCTGATATCTTTGTGTAACACGATTTCTAGTTATTCAAGCACTAAAAACCCAGAACACAGACAAAAAAATTTATTTCTAGATTCCAGCCCTAAGATAGCTACTGGACTTATTAACTGGCATCAATATCTCTGAAGATGTTAAAAAATATATTTTGAAGCATTTTAATCAGGAATGGATGCTGGATTTTGTCAAATGCTTTTTCTACATCAATACAGAGGACCATGTGGTTCTTCTCTCTTCTCTTATTGATTTGTTCTTTCACATTGATTGATTTGCGAATGTGGAACCACCCTTGTAAGCCAGGGATGAATCCCACCTGGTCATGGTGGATGATCTTTTTATGTGCTGTTGGATCCTGTTTGCTAGGATCTTGTTGAGAATCTTAGCATCCATATTCATCAGTGATATTGGTCTGAAATTCACCTTTTTTGTGTAGTCTTTGCCTGGTTTGGGGATCAGGGTAATGCTAGCTTATAAAAAGAGTCTGGAAGTTTTCCTTCTGCTTCAATTTTTTGAAACAGCTTCAGGAAAATAGGTGTTATTTCTTCCTTAAAAGTTTGGTAGAATTCCCCAGGGAATCCATCAGGTCCTGGGCTCTTGTTTTTTGGGAGGTTTTTAATCACTGCTTCAATCTCGTTACTAGATATTGGTCTATGCAGGTTGTAAATTTCTTCCTGGTTCAATTTTGGGAGTTTATATTTTTCCAGGAAAGCATCCATTTCATCTAGGTTGCTTAACTTATTGACATATAACTGTTGATAATAGCTTCTGAAGATTGTTTCTACTTCCTTGGTGTTCGTTGTGATCTCTCCCTTTTCATTCAAAATTTTATTAATTTGAGCTTTCTCTCTTTTCTTTTGGATGAGTGTGGCCAATGGTTTATCGATCTTATTGATTCTTTCAAAAAACCAGCTTCTAGTTTCATTGATACGTTCTACTGTATCTCTAGTTTCTACCTCATTGATCTCTGCTCTAACCTTGATTATTTCCCTTCTTGTGCGTGGAGTTGGTTTAATTTGTTGTTGATTCTCCAGTTCTTTAAGGTGTAGAGACAGCTGTTGTATTCTGGATTTTTCTTTTTTTTTTCTTTCTTTTTTTTTTTTTTTTTTTTTTTTTTTTTTTTTTTTTTTTTTTTTTTTTTTTTTTTTTTTTTTTTTTTTTTTTTTTTTTTTTTTTTTTTTTTTTTTTTTTAGGGAGGCTTGGATGGCTACGTATTTCCCCCTTAGGACCACCTTTGCTGTATCTCATAGGTTTTGGACCATAGTACAGGGATAGAAGGAACATTCCTGAACTTCATAAAATCTGTCTATGAATGACTCACAGCAAACATCATCCTCAATGGGAAGAAGCCAACAGCCTTCCCATTAAGATCAGGAACACAACAAGGATGCCCACTGTCACCACTCTTGTTCAACATAGTATTAGAAGTCCTAGCAACAGCAATCAGACAACAAGGAAAAATAAAGGGTATCCAAATTGGCAATGAAAAAGTAAAACTCTCTCCGCAGACGACACGATACTTTATATGGAAAACCCAAAAGATTCCACCCCCAAACTACTAGAACTCATACAGCAATTCAGTTACATGGAAGGATACAAAGTCAATGTACAGAATTCAGTTGCTTTCTTATACACTAGCAATGAAAATACAGAAAGGGATATTAGAGAATCGATTCCATTTACTATAGCACCAAGAACCATAAGATACCTGGGAATAAACCTAACCAAAGAGGTAAAGGATCTGTACTCAGGGAACTACAGAACACTCATGAAAGAAATTGAAGAAGACACAAAAAGATGGAAGACCATTCCATGCTCTTGGATCAGAAGAATAAACATTGTTAAAATGTCTATACTACCTAGAGCAATCTATACTTTTAATGTCATTTCGATCAAAATTCCACCAGTGTTTTTCAAAGAGCTGGAGCAAATAATCCTAAAATTTGTATGGAATTAGAAGAGACCCCGAATTGCTAAGGAAATGTTGAAAAACAAAAATAAAACTGGTGCCATCCCGTTACCTGATTTCAAGCTTTACTACAAAGCTGTGATCACCAAGACAGCATGGTACTGGCATAAAAACAGACACAGAGACCAATGGAACAGAGTAGAGAGCCCAGATATGGACCCTCAACACTATGGTCAAAAAATCTTTGACAAAGCAGGAAAAAATATACACTGGAAAAAAGACAGTCTCTTCCATAAAAGGTGCTGGGAAAATTGGACAGCTATATGTAGAAGAATGAAACTCGACCATTCTCTTACACCGTACACAAAGATAAACTCGAAATGGATAAAGGACCTCAACGTGAGACAGGAATCCATCAGAATCCTAGAGGAGAACATAGGCAGTAACCTCTTTGATATCAGCCACGGCAACTTCTTTCAAGATATGTCTCCAAAGGCAAAGGAAATAAAAGCAAAAATGAACTTTTGGGACTTCATCAACAACAAAAGCTTCTGCACAGCAAAGGAGACAGTCAACAAAACAAAACTTCTCAAACTCAATGCACACAAAACAGATAATCATGTCAAAAATGGGCAGAAGATATGAACAGACATAGAAATGAAGACATAGAAATGGCTATCAGACACATGAAAAAAAATTCATCCTCACTAGCCATCAGGGAGATTAAAATTAAAACCACATTGAGATACCACCTCACACCAGTTAGAATGGCCAAAATTAGCAAGACAGGAAACAACGTGTGTTGGAGAGGATGTGGAGAAAGGGGAACCCTCTTACACTGTTGGTGGGAATGCAAGTTGGCACAGCCACTCTGGAGGACAGTGTGGAGATTCCTTAAGAAATTAAAAATAGAGCTTCCCTATGACCCTGCAATTGCACTACTGGGTATTACCCCAAAGATACAGATGTGGTGATAAGAAGAGCTATCTGTACCCCCAATGTTTATATCAGCAATGGCCATGGCCGCCAAACTGTGGAAAGATCCAAGATGACCTTCAATGGACGAATTGATAAGGAAGATTTGGTCCATATACACTATGGAGTATTATGCCTCCATCAGAAAATATGAATACCCAACTTTTGTAGCAACATGGACGGGACTGGAAGAGATTATGCTGAGTGAAATAAGTCAAGCAGAGAGAGTCAATTATCATACGGTTTCATTTATTTGTGGAGCATAACAAATAACACGGAGGACATTTGGAGATGGAGAGGAGAAGGGAGTTGAGGGAAATTGGAGAGGGAGATGAACCATGAGAGACTATGGGCTCTGATAAACAACCTGAGGGTTTTGAAGGGGCAGGGGGTGGGAGGTTGGGGGAGCCAGGTGGTGGGTATTATGGAGGGCACACATTGCATGGAGCACTGGGTGTGGTGCAAAAACTATGAATTCTGTTACACTGAAAAGAAATTTAAAAAATGTATTTTGACCTAAATAATTCCTAGTACTTTTAACTGAACTAATAGTGTAACTTCAGCCCTGTGATAACCTCATATCAAATCAAATTTGTACAAAGATGTCAAAGATTCCATCCAACTCTCCTGCGACTTCTACCTGTAAAAAATTTCCAAGTGTACTAAATTGTTTGACTCCAAATCATGGTCTTCTCTTGCTCCTTTTCATTTGTCTTCCAGACAAGTCAGAGGCTGAGCAAGAAGTACTCATTCAAGACCTCAAATACAGATGATTAATTTCCTTGAGTATAACCTGATCCTAAACATATGCGTGAATCTGCAGATCTGTCCCTAAAAGATGTGTCCCTGCCTAGAAACAGAAAGAGATCTTGACCTAAGGTGACCTACAATCCCACATTGTTCAAGACTGTCCCTAGATTCAGCATTAAAAATTATACCTGGAAAACTTTTCAATCCCAGGCAAAAGAGGACAGTCAGGCACATTAAACTTCATTTAGTCTTATTTTGCCAAAAAAATTTTGTCAGAGTATGAAATAGGATTTCATACATTAGAACCACTTTTCCCTCACTAATGTGTTAGTTGGACTTACTGCAACAACAGGAAGGAGGCAATCAATCTACCTCTGATTTTTTTTTCTCTAACATCTCTAATTGCTTTACCAATTTATTTAACTGTCTAGTACACATTCCATTGTTATAGTCATTATGAGCTCCTTTTTCAATTCCTATATGTAAGCTAGTTCACAATAAATTCACAGATGATTTTTTTTGCAAGCTCTGTTTTGTCATCAAGAATCTGATTTCTGTCCTTTTCCCCCAATGTTCACTTATTTTGTTTCTTAAATTCACTTTTGAGTGAAATCATAAGTTATTTGTCTTTCTCTTATTAATTATTTTTTTAATTATTGAAATTCAGTTTAGATTCAATTTAATTACCTGTATTATTAGTTTCAGAGATAGAATTTAGTGATTCATCAGTTTCATACAATCCCAGTGCTCATTACTTCAAGTACCATCATTAATGCCTATCACCCAATTACCCATCCCTCCATCGACTTACCCTCAAGCAACTCTTCATTTGTTTCTTATAGTTAAGTGTTTCTTATGGTTTCCCTCCTTCTCTGTTTTTGTCTTGTTTTATTTTTCCTTCCCTTTCCCTATGTTCATCTGTAGTTTTCTTAAAATCCACATATGAGTGGATCATGTGGTATTTGTCTTTCTCAGACTGACTTACTTCACTTAGCGTAATATATTCTAGTTCCATCCATGTCATTGCAATGGCAACATTTCATTCTTTTTGAGTAATATTTCATTATATAAATGTGTTCGTCATTCTTACTATTCTTCTTTGTTAAATGTGAAACAGCGGCCAAATTTTATTCACTGAGTTCCTAGGGGATCTGGGTTCCAAAATTAATGTGTTACTTTTACTTTCGCATGTCCATCATTTTTTTTTTTAATTAATTTCTTTTCAGCATAAAAGAATTCATTGTTTATGCACCACAACCAGTGCTCCATGCAATACATGCCCTCCCTAATACCCACCACCTGGCTCCCCCAACCTCCCACCTCCCACCCTTTCAAAACCCTCAGATTGTTTTTCAGAGTCCATAGACTCTCATGGTTCATCTCCCCTTCCAATTTCCCTCAACTCCCTTCTCCATTCCATCTCCCTATGTCCTCTGTGTTATTTGTTATGCTCCGCAAATAAGTGAAATCATATGATAATTGACTCTCTCTGCTTGACTTATTTCACTCAGCATAATCTCTTCCAGTCCCATCCATGTTGATACAAAAGTTGGGTATTCATCATTTCTGATGGAGGCATAAAACTCCATAGTGTATATGGACCACATCTTCCTTATCCATTCATCCATTGAAGGGCATCTTGGTTCTTTCCACAGTTTGGTGACCGTGGCCATTGCTGCTATAAACATTGGGGTACAGATGGCTCTTCTTTTCACCACATCTGTATCTTTTGGGTACACAGTACTGCAATTGCAGGGTCATAGGGAAGCTCTATTTTTAATTTCTTAAGGAATCTCCACACTGTTCTCAAAAGTGACTGCACCAAATTGCATTCCCACCAACAGTGTATGAGGGTTCCCCTTTCTCCACATCCTCTCTAACACACGTTGTTTCCTGTCTTGCTAATTTTGGCCATTCTAACTGGTGTGAGGTGGTATCTCCATGTGGTTTTAATTTGAATCTCCCTGATGGCTAGTGAGGATGAACATTTTTTCATATGTCTGTTAGCCATTTGTATGTCTTCATTGGAGAAGTGTCTGTTCATGTCTTCTGCCCATTTTTTGACATGATTATCTGTTTTGTGTGCATTGAGTTTGAGAAGTTCTTTATAGATCCTGGATATCAACCTTTTGTCTGTACTGTCATTTGTAAATAGCTTCTCCCATTCCGTGGGTTGCCTCTTTGTTTTGTTGACTGCTTCCTTTGCTGTGCAGAAGCTTTTGATCTTGATGAAGTCTTAAAAGTTCATTTTCGCTTTTGTTTCCTTTGCCTTTGGAGACATATCTTGAAAGAAGTTGCTGTGGCTGATATCGAAGATGTTCCTGGCTATGTTCTCCTCTAGGATTTGATGGATTCCTATCTCACACTGAAGTCTTTTATCCATTTTGAGTTTATCTTTGTGTACGGTGTAAGAGAATGGTCGAGTTTCATTCTTCTACATATAGCTGTCCAATTTTCCCAGCACCATTTATTGAAGAGACTGTATTTTTTCCACTGTATATTTTTTCCTGCTTTGTCGAAGATTATTTGACCATAGAGTTGAGGGTCCATATATGGGCTCTCTACTCTGTTCCACTGGTCTCTGTGTCTGTTTTTATGCAGTACCATGCTGTCTTGGTGATCACAGCTTTGTAGTAAAGCTTGAAATCAGGTAACGTGATGGCACCAGTTTTATTTTTGTTTTTCAACATCTCCTTAGCAATTCGGGGTCTCTTCTGATTCCGTACAAATTTTGGGATTATTTGCTCCAGCTCTTTGAAAAATACCAGTGGAATTTTGATTGGAATGGCATTAAAAGTATAGATTGCTCTATGCACTATAGACATTTTAACAATGTTTATTCTTCCAATCCAAGAGCATGGAATGGTCTTCCATCTTTTGGTGTCTTCTTCGATTTCTTTCATGAGTATCTGTAGTTCCTCGAGTACAGATCCTTTACCTCTTTGGTTAGGTTTATTCCCAAGTATCTTATGGTTCTTGGTGCTATAGTAAATGCAATCAATTATCTAATTTCCCTTTCTGTATTTTCATTGCTAATGTATAAGAAAGCAACTGATTTCTGTACATTGACTTTGTATCCTGCCATGTTACTGAATTGCTGTATGAGTTTTAGTAGTTTGGGGGTGGAGTCTTTTGGGTTTTCCATATAAAGTATCATGTCTTCTGCAAAGAGAGAGAGTTTGACTTCTTCATTGCCAATTTGGTACCTTTTATTTCTCTTTGTTGTCTGATTGCTGTTGCTAGGACTTCTAATACTATGTTGAACAAGAGTGGTGAGAGTGCGCATCCTTGTCGTGTTCCTGATTTCAATGGGAAGGCTGTGAGCATTTTCCCATTGAGGGTGATATTTGCTGTGGGTTTTTCATAGATAGATTTTATGAAGTTCAGGAATGTTCCCTCTATCTCTATACTTTGAAGCATTTTAATCAGGAATGGATGCTGGATTTTGTCTTTATTTTTTAAGTTTGAAAATTTCACTATTATATTTCAAGGTGTTGACTTATTTCTGTTGATTTTGAGGGGGGTTCTTTGTGCCTTCTGGTCTTGAATGACTTTTTCCTTCCCAAGGTAGGGAAATTCTCAGTTATAATCTATTCAAATAAACTTCTGTCCCTCTCTCCCACTCTTCATCTTCTAGGACCCCTACTATTCAGATATTGTTTTGCTTTATAGAATTGCTGAGTTCTTGAAGTGTCCCTTGTAATCCAGTAGTTTTCTTTCTATCTTCTTTTCAGCTTCCCTTGTTTTCCATTATTTTATCTTGTATGTCACTAACTCTCTTCTGTCTCATTCATCCTCATTATTAAAGCCTCCATTTGGGACTGCATCTTGGTAATAGCACTTTCAGTATTAGCCTGACTAGATACTTATTCTTTTATTGTACAGTAAGGATTTCTCTAGTATCATCTATGTTTTTTTTTTTCAAGCCTAGCTGGTATATGTGTAATTATTGTTTTAAATTTTAGTTCAGAAATATTACTTATATCTGTATTAATTAAATCCCTGGCACTGAGTGCACCTCCTGTTTTTTTCTTTTGGGGGTAAATTTCTACAGAGTTTTTCCTTGGTTGTTGTGGGAAGTGTTTGGACCTTTAGGTAGATATGTTTGATTTGTTTGTCAAGATCAGCTTGTAAAAGAAAAAAAAGGACAAAAAAAGGAAAATTAAAAAACAGAAAAACTGATCCAATATAGGAGAAAAGGTAAAGGAAAAAATGCAAACAAACAATAAGCTATAAGCTGGATTCTAAAAAATAAGAAAGAAGGAAGGAAAAAAGAGTAGGGAAAGAAGAAGAGAGAGAAAAAAAATTAAACCTAATCCAAACAATAAGAGAAGGAAAGAAACAAACCAACAAATGAACAAAAAATTGTAAGTTTGATACAAAATACAAGAAAGAAAAAGGAAAAAAAAATTAAAAACCTATACATATAATAAACAATAAGTAATAAAATAAAATAAATAGAAATAGTAAATTAAAAAAAATAAAAATTAAGAAAAGAGGAGGAAAAAAAAAAGCAAACCTGGTCCTATTTCCATAGGAAGCTGATGTTTTCCTTAATCAGTTGGCTTCATAGATGTAGGAGCCTGTATTGGTCTTCTGGGAGAGAGGCCAGCTGGGCTGGCTCACAACTGACTTGTCCTTGTAAACATGGCCTTCCAGGGGTGGGTGGAGGGATTTAATGTAGGGGACCCCAGTGTTTACTGGAGGCACTGTATTTCTTTATGAATTCAGAATATGCTAGTTGGTGAGAGGAGGGAGTAGAAGTGGAGGAGTAAGAATATAGCATCACCCAGCCCTCTTTTTCTAGAAGAGGGAAACTCCTGGTCATTTCTGTTCAAGAGGTCCTCTTAGAAATGTGAACAATCTCATTTGTCCCGGGGCTTTCTTCTGTTCCCTGCCCTTAACCTGTCTGTGCCTGTGTTGTTGGCACATCTAGAGCTACAGGTCTCCTGTATTTTATCTCTGGCTGGTGGGTGGGTTTCAAAACTCCAAGTTTTAAAGGGCTTGGTAAGGTGCAGGTCTACTCTTGTCCCCTAGAGGAAAGAATCAGTGCATGCCCAACACCATCCTGTCCCACAGAAAAGCAGTTGCAGTGTATGCACAGAGGTTAAAGTTTATTGTAATGCTCAGCAAAATGATGGAACCAGGTTACTGGCCATGTGTGCACAAGTCTATCTCCTACTCTGCTCTGTCCCAGAAAAGCAGTTGCAGAAGCTTGAATCTATTGTGGCAGACAGTGAAGAGTGGTGGCCAGGTTATCAGCAGACTGCACCTGTCTCTGCTTTCTCCTCAGTTCTGCAGCAGAAAAACAACTGTTCTGTGTGCACATAGGTTTAAGCCTATTATGGCTCACAGTGAAAAATTGTTAAAAGGTTTTCTTCCCTCTGCAGGCACCTTTGACCCTGCTGTTAAGCACCTCTCAGTGGCTCCCAGCTGCCTTTTTTTTTTCCTTTGGAGAGGCCAAATACACTCTCCAAATGCACTCTGATAAAGGGAAAGATGTCTCCCAGCGTGATTCAGGGGATCTTCTTACTGTGGTTCATTATGTGGTCCCTACCTGCTCTCTCCCACTTTCTCCCTCTCTCTGACTCTGCTCTGTGAAAAGAGTTCCTTCTCCCCCAATTCATAGCTCTAAACCTTGGATCTGCCACATTCTCTCCAACTGTACAGATTGTTTTCTTAATATTCAGAGTATCTTCCTAATTGTTCAAAATAGTTGAACGCTGGGGCACCTAGGTGGCTCAGTCAGTTAAGCATCTGCCTTCTCCTCAGGTTATGATCTCAGGGTCATGGGATAAGCCCTGTATCAGGCTCCCTGCTCAACAGGGAGTCAGCTACTCCTCCCTCTGCCTCCCCCCACCCCGGGCTTTTGCTGTCTCTTTTTGTCCCAAATAAATAAGTAAAATATTAAAAAAAATAGTTGAATGTTGATCTAGCTGTATTGAAAGGATGAGGAAAGTTTATGTTCTCCTTACTACTTTGCCGTCTTCTGACTGACTGATTTAGCTTAGTGTATTAGTGTAATACTCTCTAGCTCTGTCCACATCATTGGAAAAGGCAAGATTTCATTCTTTTATTATTGCTAAATAATATTCCATTGTACATATATGCCACATCTTCTTTAGCTATTCATCGCTTAATGGGTATTTGGACTCTCCATAATTTGGCTATTGTGGAAAATGCTGCTGTTTTTATCAGAGTGCATCTATCCCTTCACATGAGTATTTTTGTATCCTTTGGATAAATATCTAGAAATGCAATTGCTAGATCATAGGGTAGTTCTACTTTTAACCATTTAAAGACCTCCATACTGTTTTCCAGATTGTTTGGACTAGTTTGCATTCCCATCAACAGTATAAGAGTGCTCCCCTTTTCCCCCATCTTTGCTGACACCTGTTGTTTCCTATGTTGTTTATTTTAGCCATTCTGACAGGTGTGAGGTGATAACTGACTCTAGTTTTGATTTGTATTTCCCTGATGATGAGCGATGTGCATCTTTTTATGTGTTTGTTGGCATTCTGTTTATCTTCTTTGGAAAAATGTCTATTCATGACTTTTAACCATTTTTTAACTGGATTATTAGGGTTTTTTTTTCGGGAGGTGTTGGTCTTTATAAGTTCTTAATAGGTTTTGGGCATTAACCTTTTATCAGGTATATCACTTGCAAATATCTTCTCCCATTCTATAGATTACCTTTTAGCTTTATTGATGGTTTCCCTTTTATTTTGATGAAGTCCCAATAGTTATTTTTTCCCCTTGCCTCAGGAGACATAGCTAATAAAATTTGAAAGTATTTTTTAAAAAGGATCTGAAATTTAAGATCTATTTAGGTTCTTCATAAATCACACAAACATGCAACTGTAGTGTGTGTGTATACACACATATTATTGTGTGTGTGTACACACACACAATAATATATATGAGATAGGTCTCATGTTTGTATCTCATATATGTATGCATGTATAGTATCAATCAACTATCCCTTACATTTTCACTTGCTTTATTCACAGGGTAAAAGAAAATATGGGAAGCTGTCCAGTAGATCAAATAGAAGACCAAATCATAATTGGAAGTTTGGTACACACCTGAACATTTCCAGCAGAGCATTTCCAGATCAAATGTCTCTGCTTCTAAGTGAACAAAACGCTAGGCTTTGCCTCAGCATTGATTAACAGGAGGGGTTAGAAACAGAATGGATTTTTGTTATAATGTGATTGTAACAGAAAAAAGTTTTTGAGTGTTTTTGTGGCAGAATGCCATGCTAAGAAACTAGGGTGTCCTAAAGGCCCTATTAAGTGATAATTGATTTTTCAAAGTTATGAGCCACTCTGAAAGTCCTTCAATCCACTATTTACCAGCAACTGGTAGAGCTGAAGATCCAACAGGCAGAAAAGATTCCTGCATTTAATATTATAATATAGTTGCAGAGAAAGATGAACTCTGCTGGTACTTATAACTGTGACCTTCAGAGTTATCAAAGGAAATAGAGGAAAGCTACATTTTTTTTTAATGTCTTTAACACTTAGGACACAGAAAAGAAAAAATATATATAACCAACAGTTCAAGCCTCAAATATACTTAACTTACCTTCAGAAAAAATGTTTGGTGAAAGTGTAAGATAAGAGAGAACAAGGAGTTCATTTTGTCCATATTATAAATTCTTTCTATTCACTTAAGATAATTTTAATAATCCTAAACTTAAAAGTCAACAACAGTATTAAAAACATGTGAAAAAATTTTACGCAAAATTGCAAAATGGTTTGGAAGCCAAGAGAACTAAAGTCAAGTCTGTTTCACTCAGGAGTTTTACAAATAGAGTGTGATTTGTTGATTTGGGATGGATGCAAGCAATTCCATTGTTACTTTGATTTATAGATGCAGAGAAATGCTGAGAGCAGGGGGAAGTATTATAGAAATTATAGCATGTATCTATTATATATACCCATAATCCCAAAATGGGTTACTGAACTGCTTCAGAATTTTTAAAAATTTATCTTATTTTTGTCCAAAATTCAAGTAGAAGGCAGATTGAATCCATAACTTAAAAAAAACCTCCTAACTTCAATAGCACCTACCTTCAAGATTTATGCAGATGACCCTAGACACTTTATCAGTACATTTACTAATCATCAGAAATCAACCAGAATACAAGTACCAGAACAAATTAAAAGAGGCAACTTTCATAACTTAATGATCCATTCATATGTCTAATTTTGATGACACACCATTATACAAGAAGTAAAATTGAGCTGCTTCATTTCAGATTATATTTATACCTCTAAAATTTGTAAGAATTACCTTCAGTTTCCACACTGAAATAATTAAACAAGTTCTAAAAACCAATGAGACAGTTTGATTTGTATATCAACCTATACTCTTGTAGTAGAAGAAAGGTAATAATATTCAGTACTAACAAAATTATTTAAATCCACTGATTTTGGGGCGCCTGGGTGGCTCAGTCATTAAGCATCTGCCTTTGGCTCAAGTCATGATCCCAGGGTCCTGGGATTGAGCCCTGCATGGAGTTACCTGCTGGGCAGGAAGACTGCTTCTCCCTTTCCCAATCCTCCTGCTTGTGTTCCCTCTCTTGGTCTGCCTTTCTTTATCAAATAAATAAATAAATAAATAAATAAATATTTAAAAAACACATTGATTTAAAATTATTCAAACTTTATCTCAGCACCTGTGGTTGGGCTTTCAAGAATTTTTATTGAACTGAAAAACTTCAATTTGCACTTCTGCTATTGCCCATTTTTGCTTTAACATGGGCTATCTCAAGGATTGCTTATCTTCTATAAGAAATAATGGATCTATTCTCCACAATTTATTAAAACTCTTCTCGAACCTATTTATGTTTTGGAGTTAGTAATTTATCACTCTAATTATTTTCATGGATTTACTACCTGCTTCATGAAAGGATCTTCATTTGCTTTTAAATCAGCCTTCTTGAACTGCAATATTGTCCCCTGTCTCTAATTTTTATGGAATTTGTTTAAACAAACCTAAATTCACCAACTTCTATATTTCATGTTAAAAATGGTGATCATGTCCTTATATTCTGAAATTTTAACTTTGGTGAACATTACCTAACTGTAGTATAATTTTTAAACTCTGATATTTCTTTCTTTTTTTTTTTTTAAGAGAGAGAGGAGGGTGAGGGCAGAAGGAGAGAGAGAATCTTAATCAGGCTCCATGCCCAGCACGAAGCCTGAAGTGGGCTCAATCTCACAACCATGAGATCATGACCAAATCAAGAGTCAGATGTCTAACCCACTGAACTACCCAGGCATCCCAATGTCTGGTGTTTCTTAAGCCAAGAGTAATGTGATGGTTACTTGTATGTATCAATGTCTTCTCACATTCGGATGGGGAAGTCAGGTATGGAGAAGTGAAGTATTATTGCATCGTGGACACCAAAACAGTTTTATTGCCAGGAATAAGATCTGGGCTTAGATGTTCAATCTAAAGCAGAGAGATTCCCAAGCATGAGTCTTTCTGGCTGTGTCAGCATAATGGGGGATTGAGGGTGCTGGAGAAAATACAGATTCTGTGCACACAACACCAATCTGATTCAGTAAGTCTGGGGTTAAGTCCAAAAATTCTTATTTTTAAGGAGCTCCCATATTAATTCTGAAGTGCATCCAAGTATGTGAAACCATTGATACAGTATATCATTGGTGTCAAGTAAAAATACATTAAGGGAGGTGGTGCTGTTCTATTTTCCAGTACCCCACCCCAACTGTATTATCTTTGAAATGTTGAGCTCATGGCATGCAGAACCATTATCTGAGAGATTAAAAATAATTTAATAGAATTATTGTATTTTTACTTATCTTTCTTATGATGATTCAATATGTAGTGTACAGCATAAGTTATATCTAGCTTTTCAAAAAGTACCTCCCATTTTTCACAGATTAATCTTTTGCATTGGAAGCTCCCTTGTAATACATATCCCAATGTTTTATTTTCATGAAATATCTGTATCAACTGAAGATGTAAATCACATATTGTGCTCTAGCACAGCTGAATTATAAACACATTAAGGGCTGGAATTATGGAAAGTATGACCTAAACCTCAGTGTAGCTCAACCAATCCATACCTCCATCTGTTGTATATTCAAGCTACAACAGGAACATTTAAGCACAAACTTTTATTTTTTTTAAAGAGAGAAAATAGCATTTATTTTTTAAGCTTTATTTTACTTCCAATAAGTAAAATCTTGGGACAACTTCAAAAAGCATAGAAAAGCTTTGACCCATATAATTTAGTTTAATTTTAATTAATTGTATAGGGTGTGCATATGTGTTTTCATGTATGTTTGTTCATGTGGGAGAGTGAGGTAGGAAAAGAGAGAGAGGAAAAGAGACTGAGAATGGAGCACTGTAAACTTTTCTTCAGGCCAATATTCTGAATAATGATGAATGAAGAACACCATAATTCATTGGTAAATCAATTTTTATTTAATTCAGTTAGGCACACCTAACCAATGATTTTGAATTTTTGTTTTTAAAAGGTTGTGATTGTCAATACATTGATTTTTAATTGCTAGTATCAGAAAAAATAATTGTGTTATAGAATTGATGATCTTGTTGATGAAAACCTCCCCTGGCAACCTAAACTAAAAGGGTGTGATGTCAGATCAGTGCATTCTGTTGTTGTTGTTACAAAAGAGAAAATTGTTCTTTCAGCTATATAATAGTGCCTAACAGCAACTGCTTCCTGTGAAATTGTTCCAAGCACATTTCCATAAAGAAGGGTTTTATTCTACTGACACCCTTCTTATATCCCAACCCCATCTACATTCTACTCCAGGCTTTGGTGTGTTTCTGCCCCCAACAATTTGGCTATTTAATGCTTGTACAGGACTATAATTGTGCTAATGTCATCTAGCCAATCAATCATAGACCTATTCATTAGTATATCTGTAATCAGAGCAGTGTCAAAGTGAACCACACTCATTTTGCTACTAAATATCAAATGATGGCAAACTCTTATTGTAATGATAGGATTAAAGTGAGTGGTGTGCAATTATACTTTTTTTTTCTCACTGTCATATTATTTTAAATAGAGAAGACAGTAAACATGAGTTTTATTGACTTAAGACTGGAGCATAGCTGAAAGAAAGATGACGGGGGATTTGTATTTACATGTGAAAAGCCCCTTATATTGCCCTGATGGAAAAGAAGTCACTAAACACTATATTTTAGCAAACTAAAAATGCATGAGCATATTTTCTATACATATAGTGCAGTCTATGGCCATGTGTCAACATTAAAAATAGATGAATGTAGGTGCACTGAGTACTCTAACAATAACACAAATCCCAAATTGCTAGTTATGACCAAAGGAAAATAATTCACATGCTTACATATTTTCTTCCTGAAAAAAATGTGCTCTTTTCAAAATTAAGGTTAATATAATATCTTATAATTGAAAAAGTACACCATAACTTTTCATGAATTTACCTTATATGAAAGGTCATTAGTAGAAAGTGGAAAATTGAATACCATTGATAAGAATAATTATTTAGTGTTTTCTCCTGGTTTTCAAATACCTAAAAGTCAAATGTTAATTAAAATAGTTAAAGAAATAAAAGAAAGTTAAATTTATCCTTTGTAGCTGTCCTTGCCTTGAATTGTTTCAAGATATATTAAGAGCTCTCACGTTAAAATTGTTGAGGACAGTTTAAAACAATTTCCACAGCAAGAGGTATTAACATTTTAGTACCATTTTACTGGAGAATTTTCACACGAGACAGGTCTGAAGAGACAGAATATTTTAGGATGAAACTATTAATTAACCAACAATTTTCTGTGTTCTGATGTTTCTTCCTCTGTAATATTCCTTTCCTTCTAGAATCTGCAATTAAGTCAAATAAACTTTTTAGTTATCTCATTATATTCTCTTTCTCTCAGTGTCCCAGTTTCTGAACATGCTTTCACCATAGAATGGAAGAGAAGATCAGTTAGATCATGGATGATATTTTATTTATCAAAATACAATTGGACAAGAGCCAAATTCATAGGAAAACTACAAAAATCTTGGCACTAGAAAAAGACTTTTAAACATAATCTGAAACAATTTCCAGTATTTTACACTACAGCAGTGTTTGTTTAGTTCTGAAGATAATTTTATAAAATAAACACATCTTAAGAATGCAGTTAATAATATCACAGATTATTTATTCAGTACATACATGGTCAATAATGAAATAAGTCTAAATTTTCTCAAAAATGAGAAATAAAATTTTGCTATTCAATAAAGGCAAATATCTTCTCAAAAAATATGTTCTTTCCCAATCACACAAAAATGCAAAATACATTATTAATTCTAAAATATTCATTAAGTTGAACAACTGAAATATATTATAAGCCAGTGATCTGAATTATAATAACAAAAATCTCTTTTGTCTAAATTAAACTATTTCTGTTAAAAGATAGTAAAAATAAAAATACATTATTTGTTCAGTGTTACCAGAAAGATGGGAAAAAAAAATTGTCCTTAATCACATTGCAGAGTTGCAGAGTTGGTTGATTGAAGAATAAGCAAAAGGGACCAGATAGCATCACATGCACCACTGATGGAGGCACTGGGATTTTGCTCTTAGAAGCACTCACTGCTCCTAGGCCTCTAGAGACTAGCATAGCTGTCATTGCTGTTTCTAACCCTGACAAAATAATTTCTACTCCATTCCTTTTTTATATCACTTGTTTCCTATTCAAAGACTAGAGGAAAAGTTATTTGATTAACAAAGTCTATGTGTTCAAGTCATAGCTACACTAAGGCTGAGGAATTTAAGTACCTGGACTTTTCAGCTTGTCTCTCTAGCCAGGAAGTTACTTTCACCTCCTATGGTGAAAGATTCCCCAAACATAGGAAAAGAAGTTTAGATCCTGAGTGACCAAAACACAATGTTCTCAGTTCTTGAGGCTGGGAAATCTAAAACCGAGGCACTGGCCAATTTGTTTTCTGCTGAAAGCCAGCTTCCTCAGAGATGCCTATTTTCTCACTGTATCCTCACATGGTTAGAAGGGACTAGAGCACTCTCTAGGGCTGCTTTTATAAGGGCTCTGCTTTTGTGACCTAATCACCTCCCAAGAGCATAATACCATCACCTTGGAGGTTAAGATTGGTTAACAAATGACCACCATAGTTTACTCCTTCAGCTATGTAACATCAGCATACGGTGCTCTTTACACAACTTATTTTATCTAGCATTGTATAGCTCTTATTTTATGTTAAGCATTTTTTTTCTAAGCATTTCACATATATTTAGTTATTTAAACCTCTCTAAACTCTATGAAGTGAGTACTATATGCTTCCCATTTTACCAGTGAGAAAACAAAGGTAAAGAAAAATTAAGTAACATTCTCAAGGTCCCAACCCCTGGCATAATACCACATTTTTATGTGATACAATCCAATTTCTCCCTATACAACAAAAACTGCACTATCTCTACAAAAGGTATGAAATGGACTGAAATTTATATATTGAAATCTTAACCTCCAAGGGGATGGTATTATGCTCTTGGGAGGTGATTAGATCACAAAAGCAGAGCCCTTATAAAAGCAGCCCTAGAGAGTGCTCTAGTCCCTTCTAACCATGTGAGGAAACAGTGAGAAAATAGGCATCTCTGAGGAAGCTGGCTTTCAGCAGAAAACAAATTGGCCAGTGCCTCGGTTTTAGATTTCCCAGCCTCAAGAACTGAGAATTTTTTGTTGTTCATAAACTACTCAGTTTTTTTTAAAGATTTGTTCCATAGAGAGCACACAGCAGGAGGGACAGAGAGAGAGGGAGAAATATTCACACGCAGATTCCAGGCTGAGTGCAGAGTCTAACTCAGGTCTTGATCTCATGACCCTGAGATCATGCCCTAAGCTAAAACCAAGAGTTGGATGTTTGACTGTGCCACCCAGGCACCCCTAAACTACTCAGCTGAATGATATTTTTAATTGCTGCCTAAATAGACTAAGACTAGTTATCAACCAAAAGTTCTTGTCATTTGCTTTACTGAACTCCAAATGCATAATGTCTTCATAATGGTTATTATTCTTTTCTTTGCCTCACAATCCTCTCTCAGTATCCTAATTTGGTAAATTTAAAGATAAACAAGACATCCCATAATTTTAATGGTTGTCAATACACCTAAAATATACTTGGGAAGGTAGAAAAAATTAATTAAAATTTGCAATGCATATAGTACAGTAAGGAAAATTATATGGAGCAATGTTATAGTCCTTTTTTCTGCATCCAATCACAAGGTCACAATGGGTATTAATGAATTCCTTCCTCTACTGCCTATTGATTTTCCTTTATCTCTTAGCTATCACCTCAACTTGTTTGCATTTTTTACCAGGTCAGGTTAAAGAACTGACCGTTAGTGGTTCTGCCTGATTGAGGTTCCTATATTTCTTTTTACCATTAGCCACTGGATATAGAAGTAATAGACACATCCCCAAGAGTGCTATTTTTCTCTACTTCAATTTTGTAGCTCCAACTTTAATCAAGTTAAAAATGCAACCACATTTTTTTTTGCCTGTCACCCAATGTAAATAAGATATCTGAAATGACATGTTGATATTTTACTTTTCAATTCAGTATAACCATTATTGTACTACTGGTGTAAACTTTCCTCCTCTGAGTAGTAAGATCTTTCAACTGACAAACCCTGGAGTTACTGTATGAGTGCTTTATTAGATGGAATAGTGAGAAAGAGGTACCATACCCACTTTCTCCCATTGTTTCCCAGATTTATGTAATTTGACTATGGGAGAAGCTTTACTATATACATTGATCACTGGTTCAGATAAATTACTTCTATGCATCCCATGGAAGATTACCTGAACCTCACATGGATAATTTTAACCAGGCATAATGTACCATTAATCACTCTACTTTTGGGTGATGGAATTCAGAGTGAGATCAGTGAAAAATAAATGGAAATCAGCCAATTCATTTTCTTGCTTCTTTTGCTAAAAGATGTGTTCTGTGGTTGAAGTTAATATTATCTGGGATACTATGACTATGTATATGGGATTTAATATATAAATGATGGTACTAACAGAAACATGCTGGGTGAAAGGAGCACATTGAAATATTTTATTCCAATAAGGAAAAATTCAGCCATCTTCATAACAGAGTCCACTATAATCACCTGTCATTAATTGGCTGACTGTACTGGGGCTCAGGGTCAAGTGTTACTGTAGGCAAACTGACCACTCAGTAAACCCAATCTTGGTGGGAGAGCTACCATATTGATGCCAGGGAGAAATTCCATTCCTGCCACCATGGCAATCACTTTATAATAACCCACTAAGCAGTAACTAGGAAGATTGGGGAAAGAACACCTACTATTATTATAGAGGAAAATCATTTTTTTTCTATGACTATTGAAAGCCTGTTGTGTCAATGATAACTTCTGGCAAATGATGAGATGTGATACAAACATTCTCATGCTTGGTGCCATTCTGAGAGATCCATGAAGAAACTTCTTACTCAAACTTCTTTATTACCAGTCCTCTAATCTTATTCTTAAAAATTTTCTGATCACCCAGCCAAACCATTACTCACTACCATGAAAAAATAGTGATCCACACCTCAGGCCATATATCCTACTAGGCAAAGTGAACAATGAGATATATGGCTTGAGTTTCAGCCAATTGGAAGGAATTCTCTTCACCAATATTTTTCAGGGTAACCTCTAAGTGAGCCTCTAGTACTACAGTAGTCCACTTTTTGCCATTGTCAGCACATCATTCAGAGCCATCTATAACAAAGCTCAGGGGGGCGCCTGGGTGGCTCAGTGGGTTAAAGCCTCTGCCTTCGGCTCAAGTCACGATCCCGGGGTCCTGGGATCAAGCCCCGAGTCTCGGATCCCGAGTCTCCGATCCCAAGTCTCGATCCCAGGTCTCCGGGATCATGACCCGAGCCAAAGGCAGTCGTCCAACCAACTGAGCCACCCAGGCGTCCCATAAAGATCTTAAAACTCAATGGAGGAATAATTCTACCATTGGACCCAACAATGAATCCCATCTCTTAATGCTATCTGAACTTTCATTGCCTTCAGTTGCAACCAAACTAGAAATCAATTCCAGTTTTCCTAAAAGATATACTGTTGCATCTAATTATTGCTGGAATAATCCTAATGTCTATATCAGCTGAGCATTCTTAGATGCAAGCAGCAGAAACGAACTTTGACTAATTAAACATAAGGAGTTTATTCCAGGATATCAAGCAGTTCTCAGAGTCCACAAAATGGTCAGAGAATCTGGCATGAAGAATATGTAGCCAAAAACAAAAGCACTGAAATTGTACCACAGAATTGGTCTAGTGATGAACCGACTACTACTATCAATGTTAGTGCCTCTGTCACTGGAAACAAATGCAGAGATTTACACACCCTGGACAATATATTATGCCACTAGAGCCACTGATACTGTTGTGGCATAAATTCCTTAACGCCACAATTATGAAATAAGTACCCACCATAAGCCAGGCAATGTTTTCAGTGCTAAAAACATAGTGGTGTGAAAAAGAGAAAAAAAAAACTGTATTTATGGACCTTGCAGTGAAGGGAGAGAAACAATAAACAGATCAATAAAATATATAATATACTATATGCTGATAGTTGCTAGGTAGGAAAATTAAGCAGAGGGATAGCCAAAATTGGAGAGAAATTGCAATTTTGAAAAAAATGACCAGAAAAAATTTTCTTCAAAAGTGACAACTGAATAAAAATCCAAAGAAGGTGAGGCAGCAGCAAGGCATCCAACTGTGGACAGTGCATTTTAGGGAGAGATAACATCAAGCCCAAAGGTTCTGAGTTCAGACCAAATATGAAATGTTCAAAGAATAGCAAGTAGGTCAGTGTGACTAAAACAATGTTAGCAAGGAAAATGGGATTGGATCATGTAGGGCATATAGACTAAGACTTTGCTTTCACTCTGAGAAAGGCAGAAAATCATTGGAGCATTTTGAGCAGATGAGGGACTTTATCTCACATATTCTGACAGTGCAACTTGCTGCTCTGTAGGCAATCCAAAAGAATGACAAATGCATGTATTAATTTATTTAACAAATATTTACTGAATATTTAATATTTCAGACATATTTTTGGGGTGCTAGAATACAATAGTGAGGACAAAAATCCTTGCATTCCTGGAACTTATAAAAGGAGAGAACAGAATGAACACAAGTAATAAAACTATAATATAGAAGGAAGTGCTAAATGTACCAAAGAGATCTAAGGCAGAATTAAGGAAATATGGCATAATATGTATAGGAAATACTATTTTAGCTAAGTTGGTCAAGCTATTCCTCTCTGATATGGAGACATTTAACCAGAGGTGTGAACGAGGTAACAGAGAAAGTCATGCAAGTACCAGGTTAAAGAATGTTCTGGGGAAATTGTACATTAAGTCCAAATATCCTGATATGGGATCATAATTAGTATATGTAAAGAACAACAAGAGACCTGTGTGACTAGAACAGAGTGAGAGAGGAGAATGGTTGCAAATAAGAGCAGAGATGTATCAGGGAGTTTCCATATCAGTATGTGGAAACAGACTAATAAAACTATGTGGAAACAGACTAATAAAAGCTATGTGCAAACAGAGTAATAAAGCTTGTGGTCACATGCTGTGTCTCTACCACAGCCCAGAACCTTACATCCCAGTACATCACCTGAGAAAATATTTTGAAAGGTGTGTAGCATCCAAAAATGCCCATCATAACATGGGTTCTCTCACATCAACCAAGTCTTAAGTTCAAGCAGGACCAAGATCAGTCAATCATTATTTGGAGGCATTACATCCAGGATCAAATGCTAGCAGAGCCAGAAATCACATGTATGCTTCATGAGCAAGTGATGTATATCCCCAAACCATTCACCACTGTTACACTAGTCCATTGCCTTAAGTTCTTTCTATGGTTAGATGGGGTAGGTAGCTTATGATCAGCTGATCAAGAAAGAAAAAGCCTGGGTTTATTTCATGGTTGGATCAGCTTGATATATGGGTGGAAGCTTAAATGAACGCTGGCTACATTGGAGCCCCACAAAGGGGTGGCTTTGAAGGACAGCCATGAAGGAAAATCCTCTCAATGTCCAGAATTCCGTGTGGTATATCAGATTACCCACTTTATAAAAAAAGAGAGGTAGTCAGAAGTTTGACTATATAAGGACTTATGGGCAGTGAAAAATGGCTTGGCTGATCGGTCAAGGGTATATAAGTAAAAAGACTGAAATCAAGGATAGGAAGGTCTGTGAAAGAAACATAGTGGATGGGAGCTCCTGGATGGCTCAGCTGATTAAGTATCTGCCTTAGGCTCAGGTAATGATCTCAGGGTCCTGGGATGGAGCCAGATGTTGGGCTTCCTTCTCAGCAAGATGTCAAACTCCCTTCTCTGCAGGGAGTCTGCTTCTCTCTGCCCCTCCCCCAAGTTGTGTTTATGTTCTCTCTTTCTCTCTCTATCTCTCTCTCTCTCTTTCTCTCTCAAATAAATAAATAAAATATTTTTTAAAAATAACAATGAGTGGATATATGGAACTTGGCATGTAACATGAATATATTTATTTTGTATTTTAACACCTGCCAGAGCACATCCAACATGGAAGAGGTACTACATAACAACAACAACAAAAAAGTAATTAGGCTACTCTAATCCGGTACAATGGTTACATGAGTGGAGAAGCCCTGGTTTGCAATGATGAAGGCTAATCAGGAGCTAAATATCATGAAGTCTCACTAACCCAATCTGATCTAGCTATTGGTGCTGCCAAATGTATAACCAGCTAGCAATAGAAAACAAGTTTGAGTCACTATTATATCACTTTCCCTCAAGGAAACCAATCAGCCACTAGATGACAAGGGGATTATGTTGGATATTTTCCACCCTGGATAAAATTGATATGTCTTTTAGGAATGGTCCTGCCTTTCTTGCTTTAGCCTGAGAACTACCCGAGATGACTACCTGACAACTTAGAACATTTTCTGTACCAATAGGATACTACATAATGCAAGCAAATCAACCTTACAAAAAGGAAAGTTTAGTAGTGAATCCACATACATATAGTATCCACTGATCCTATAACAGTGCACAATCTAAATCCTGCTGGCCTATAGGATGATGGAATAGCTCTTAGTGAATTAATTGAGATACAAGAAGCTGCAGAGGGGATATCATTCTCTATGATATGTTAAATAACTTAAATCAATGATCATTTTATGGTAGTATGTCCCCAATAGATATAAAATATATCTCTGAGAACCAAGGAGTGATAGTAAGAATTGACCTGTTTACCATCACCCTCAATAATCCACTGAGAAGTGTGTGTTTCCTATTTTCATTACTGCAGACTGTAGAAACATTTTCTACTGATGCTACAAAAATTACTACAAACATGGCAGTTTAAAACAACACAAGTTACTATCTCATAGTTTTATAGGTAAGAAGTCTTATTTGGCTTTCTCTGTTCAGGATTTTGCAAAGCTGAAATCAAGGTTTTGGCCAATCTAGGGTCTTATCTGGAAGTTCTAGGGTAAAATCCACATGAAGATTTTCAGATCATTGGCAGAATGTATTTCTTTGTGGTTGTAGGGTTGAGGTCCCCATTTCATTGCTGGATATCAGTTGGAAATCTCTTTGTAACTCCTTAAGGCTACCTGCATTCCTAGTTGTGTCCCTCCCTTCATCTTAAAATCAGCAACAGTACATCAAGTCCTTCTTTTGTTTTGAATTACTGTTTTTAAGTTTTTTGAGGAGAAGAGATTTTGGTGGCATTTTCTTTGATACTACTGCTGACCCCAAATATGTGTCTTTTTCTTTTTTTTTCTTTCCAACACAAACAACCAATTCTGACAACCATTGGGAAATTTACATTTCCAATTCAATTCAATTTTGACACTGGCAATGGAAGGTAGCACAGATCCCCACAGGTTAAAGGCCCAGCCCCACAAGACTGCTCCCACTTCAGATACCATTCATAAGTGCCCCGGACCACCCATTCTTTTAACAAACTGGCTGTAAATTTGAGGGTTTCCATGACCCCCCCTTCGTAAGGTTCAGTAATCTCCACACCAACTCACAGAATTCAGGGAAACACTTTCCTAATGTTTACCAGCTTATTATAAAGGATACAACTTGGTAACAGTCAAATGGGAGAAATGCATTAGACAAGGACTTAGTAGGGCAGTAGAGGACACAGAGCTTCTATGCTTTCTCCATGCATGCCACTCCCCAAGCATTTTAGTATGTTCTCCAATCCAGATTTTCTCTTAATATCATTGTTCAAGAACTTTTATAGAACTTAATCTGTAGTCCTCCTTCTCCTTTTCAGATGTCAGAAAATGGGGCTAGATTTCCAACCGTTCTATCCTATATCTCATCTTTCTGACCAGCCCCCATCTTGAAGCGATATACCCCCCATCACTTTATTAGCATAAATACAAATGTAGTCTGTGGTTAAAAAGGGTTCCTTATGAACAACAAAATATAACCCTATCAGTAAGGAAGTTCTAAGGGTTTTAGAAACTCTGTGCTAGGAACTGGGGACAAAAACCAAATGTATATTATATTATACTAGAGAAACCAACTGGAATTCTGGAGGAGATTTTGCTAGATAGGCAAACATCATATCAAACAATGAATTCAAGGAGCACAAGGGATAAACTGTCGTAGATTTTGTAGTGAAACCCTGGGCTCCTTCCCACTGATTTTCCTAACTAACAGAAATGTTGCTACAAATGACCTACTGCTGAGTCCTTCTCTAAGCATTGCCCTCTGCCAAGAAGAACTATAGTCTTTACCCAGGGGCAACCTGCACACAATGAGCAGTCCAAAACTTACCCTTTTTTCTCCATTAGAGATAACTCTAGAGAAGATCCTAGTTGTAGAGCTCCCCAATAGAATCAGCTCATACCTATAGGGAATCTGCATTGTGGTTCTCTTTCTCCATCCAATTCTGTTTCTTTTGCAGCCTTACAGGTATCATTCCTAAGCACTCCCAAGAAATGTCCTGCACACACATCTCTGTCTCACAGTTGGTTTACTGAGGAACCCTTCCAAAACTGGATATCACCACAGGAAGCACCAGTTGAAAAGTGAATAAATGAGACATGGAAGAAAGGAAAATCAAGACAAGCTACATTAATATCAGGTTACTTCTGTATGTAATTGAGCTACAATCCAGCTAAAGAAGAATTCTGAGAAACTATAGAATGTACTTTAATGCTCTTCTGTCCAGGAGGTGAGGAAGCTATGTGTCTTTATCCACTAACTCCTATCAATTTTTGGTTAAAGGCTGCTCCTAGGGTGCTAACTTATAAGGAAAGACTGATGAAAATACAGGCGAAACACTGCTGTGGCTAGAGAAAATCTTCTAACAGAATGCTGTATACCTTACTATAAGAAGACATAGGGGAGAAATTCTAAAACTGAGCTCTCAGGCACACTGACTCTTAATATATCTGGAAGGCAAGGATGGTCCAGCAATGTATGCCAAGAAAGGGCAACTAATAAAATAAGGAAATGTAAAAAGGAAAAATCATTTTTCCTTCTACCCTTTTAGGATCTTAGTTGGGTCTCTGTAGCAAGAGACATATTAACATGAGAAAAAGAAACAAAATTTTATTAAAATATATAGCTCAGATATATGGGAGAAACTCAGGGATGAGTAATTTAAGGGAATGGCTAGAGACCATTTATATAGTATCTCTTTATATAGTATATATATATATATATATATAGTTTATATAGTATCTCTTTTTAAATTTAATTTTATTTTTTCAGTGTTTCAGCATTCATAGTTTATGCACCACACCCAGGGCTCCATGCAATACGTGTCCTCCCCAATGCCCACCACCTGGGTTTCCAGACGACCAACCCCTCTCCCCTTTAAAAACCCTCAGCTTGTTTCTCAGAGTCCACAATCTCTCATAGTTCATCTCTCCCTCTGATTTCTCCAAACTTACTTTTCCTCTCCTTCACCCAATGTCCTCCATATTATTCCTTATGCTCCACAAGTAAGTGAAACCATATGATAATTGACTGTCTCTGCTTGACTCACTTCACTCAGCATTAAGCTCCTTCTGTCCCATCCATGTTGATACAAAAGTTGGATATTCATCCTTTCTGATGGAGACATGATACTCCATTGTATATATGGACCATATCTTCTTTATCCATCCATCTGTTGAAGGGCATCTTGGCTCTCTCCACAGTTTGGTGACTGTGGCCATTTCTGCTATGGACATTGGGGTAGAGATGGCACTTCTTTTCAATATGTCTGTACCTATGGGGTAAATACCCAGTAGAGCAAATGCAGGGTCTTAGGGAAGCTCTACTTTTAATTTCTTTTCTTTTTTTTTTTTTACTTTTTTTTTAAAATTTCACTTCTTTTCAGCATAACATAATTCATAGTTTTTACACCACACCCAGTGCTCCATGCAAAGCATGCCCTCCATAATACCCACAACCTGGCTCCCCCAACCTCCCACTCCCCGCCCCTTCAAAACCCTCAGGTTGTTTTTCAGAGTCCATAGTCTCTCATGGCTCATCTCCCCCCCAATTTCCCTCAACTCCCTTTTCCTCTCCATCTCCCCATGTCTTCCGTGTTATTTGTTATGCTCCGCAAATAAGTGAAACCATATGATAATTGATTCTCTCTGCTTGACTTAGTTCACTCAGCATAATCTCTTCCAGTCCCGTCCATGTTGCTACAAAAGTTGGGTATTCATCATTTCTGATGGAGGCATAATACTCCATAGTGTATATGGACCACATCTTCCTTATCCATTTGTCTGTTGAAGGGCATCTTGGTTCTTTCCACAGTTTGGCGACCATGGCCATTGCTGCTATAAACATTGGGGTACAGATGGCCCTTCTTTTCACCACATCTGTATCTTTGGGGTAAATACCCAGTAGCGCAATTGCAGGGTCATAGGGAAACTCTATTTTTAACTTCTTGAGGAATCTCCACACTATTCTCCAGAGTGGCTGCACCAATTTGCATTCCCACCAACAGTGTAAGAGGGTTCCCCTTTCTCCACATCCTCTCCAACACACGTTGTTTCCTGTCTTGCTAATTTTGGCCATTCTAACTGGTGTGAGGTGGTATCTCAATGTGGTTTTAATTTGAATCTCCCTGATGGTTAGTGATGATGAACATTTTTTCATGTGTCTGATAGCCATTTCTATGCCTTCATTGGAGAAGTGTCTGTTCATATCTTCTGTCCATTTTTTGACATGTTTATCTGTTTTGTGTGCATTGAGTTTGAGAAGTTCTTTATAGATCCTGGATATCAACCTTTGTCTGTACTGTCATTTGCAAATATCTTCTCCCATTCTGTGGGTTGCCTCTTTGTTTTGTTGACTGTCTCCTTTGCTGTGCAGAAGCTTTTGTTGTTGATGAAGTCCCAAAAGTTCATTTTTGCTTTTGTTTCCTTTGCCTTTGGAGACATATTTTGAAAGAAGGTGCTGTGGCTGATATCAAAGAGGTTACTGCCTATGTTCTCCTCTAGGATTCTGATGGATTCCCCTCTCACATTGAGGTCCTTTATCCATTTCAAGTTTATCTTTGTGTATGGTGTAAGAGAATGGTCGAGTTTCATTCTTCTACATATAGCTGTCCAATTTTCCCAGCACCATTTATTGAAGAGACTGTCTTTTTTCCACTGTATATTTTTTCCTACTTTGTCGAAGATTATTTGACCATAGAGTTGAGGGTCCATATCTAGGTTCTCTACTCTGTTCCATTGGTCTATGTGTCTGTTTTGATGCCAGTACCATGCTGTCTTGGTGATCACAGCTTTGTAGTACAGCTTGAAATCAGGTAATGAGATGCAACCAGTATTATTTTTGTTTTTCAACATTTCCTTAGCGATTCAGGGTCTCTTCTGATTCCATACAAATTTTAGGATTATTTGCTCCAGCTCTTTGAGAAATACCGGTGGAATTTTGATTGGAATGGCATTAAAAGTATAGATCGCCCTTGGCATTATAGACATTTTAACAATGTTTATTCTTCCGATGAAAGAACATGGAATGGTCTTCTATCTTTTCATGTCTTCTTCAATTTCTTTCATGAGTGTTCTGTAGTTCCTCGAGTACAGATCCTTTAACTCTTTGGTTAGGTTTATTCCCAGGTATCTTATGGTTCTTGGTGCTATAGTAAATGGAATTAATTCTCTAATTTCCCTTTCTGTATTTTCATTGTTAGTGTATAAGAAAGCCACTGATTTCTGTACATTGACTTTGTATCCTGCCACGTTACTGAATTGCTGTATGAGTTCTAGTAGTTTGGGGGTGGAGTCTTTGGGTTTTCCATATAAAGTATCATGTCATCTCCAAAGAGAGAGAGTTTGACTTCTTCCTTGCCAATTTGGATAGCTTTTATTTCTCTTTGTTGTCTGATTGCTGTTGCTAGGACTACTAATACTATGTTGAACAAGAGTGGTGAGAGTGGGCATCTTTGTCTTGTTCCTGATCTCAATGGGAAGGCTGTGAGCTTCTTCCCATTGAGGATGATGTTTGCTGTGGGTCTTTCATAGATAGATTTTATGAAGTTCAGGAATGTTCCCTCTATCCGTATATTTTGAAGCGTTTTAATCAGGAACAGATGTTGGATATGGTCAAATGCTTTTTCTGCATCAATTGAGAGGACCATGTGGTTCTTCTCTCTTCTCTTACTGATTTGTTCTATCACATTGATTGACTTGCAAATGTTGAACCACCCTTGTAAGCCACGGATGAATCCCACCTGGTCATGGTGGATGATCTTTTTAATGTGCTGTTGGATCCTGTTTGCTAGGATCTTGTTGAGAATCTTAGCATCCATATTCATTAGTGATATTGGTTTGAAATTATCCTTTTTGGTGTGGTCTTTGCCTGGTTTGGGGATCAGGGTAATGCTGGCTTCATATAAAGAGTCTGGAAGTTTTCCTTCTGCTTCAATTTTTTGAAACAGCTTCAGGAGAATAGGTGTTATTTCTTCTTTGAAAGTTTGGTAGAATTCCCCAGGGAATCTGTCAGGTCCTGGGCTCTTGTTTTTTGGGAGGTTGTCAATTTCTTCCTGGTTCAATTTTGGGAGTTAATATTTTTCCAGGAATGCATCCATTTCATCTAGGTTGCTTAACTTATTGGCATATAACTGTTGATAATACCTACTGATGATTGTTTCTACTTCCTTGGTGTTAGTTGTGATCTCTCCCTTTTCATTCATAGTTTTATTAATTTGAGCTTTCTCTCTTTTCTTTTGGATTAGTGTGGCCAATGGTTTATCGATCTTTTTGAATCTTTCATAAAACCAGCTTCTAATTTCATTCATACGTTCTACTGTATCCTTAGTTTCTACCTCATTCATCTCTGCTCTAACCTTGATTATTTCCCTCCTTGTGCGTGGAGTTGGTTTAATTTGTTGTTGATTCTCCAGTTCTTTAAGGTGTAGAGAGAGCTGTTGTATTCTGGATTTTTCAATTTTTTTGAGGGAGGCTTGAATGGCTATGTATTTCCCCCATAGGACCGCCTTTGCTGTATCCCATAGGTTTTGAACCGATGTGTCTTCATTCTCATTGATTTCCATGAATTGTTTAAGTTCTTCTTTGATCTCCTGGTTGATCCAAGCAATCTTAAACAAGGTGGTCTTTAGCTTCCAGGTGTCGAATTCCTTCCAAACTTTTCCTTATGGTTGAGCTCCAGTTTCAAGGCATTGTGATCTGAGAATATGCAGGGAATAATCTCAATCTTTTGGTATTGGTTGAGTCCTGATTTGTGACCCAGTATGTGGTCTATTCTGGAAAAGGTTCCATGTGCACTTGAGAGGAATGAGTATTCTGTTGTTTTAGGGTGGAATGTTCTGTATATATCTATGAGGTCCATCTGGTCCAATGTGTCATTCAATGCTTTTGTTTCTTTATTGATTTTCTGCATGGATGATCTGTCTATTACTGAGAGAGGCGTGTTAAGATCTCCTACTATCAATGTATTCATACCAATATGACTCTTTATCTTGATTATGGTTTTCTTATGTAATTGGCTTCTCCCATATTCGGGGCATAGATATTTACAATTGTTAGATCATTTTGGTGGATAGTCCCTTTAAGAATGATGTAGTGTCCTTCTCTATCTCTGACTACAGTCTTTAGTTTAAAATCTAATTTATCTGATATGATAATTGCTACACTAGCCCTCTTTGGAGGCCCATTGGCACGAAAGATATTTCTCCATCCCTTGACTTTCAAACTGGGTGTATCCTTAGGTTTGAAATGGGTCTCCTGTAGACAACATATGGATGGGTCCTGTCGTTTTATCCAATCGGCAACCCTGTGTCATTTTATGGGCACATTTAGGCCATTCACATTGAGAGTTGATTATGGATAGATACATTTTTATTGACATCATGTTACTTTTGAAGCCTTTCTGTCTGTAGATTGTCTCTATATTTCTGTACAATGATATTCTTGGGGTTTTTCCTCTTTTATAGAACCCCCCTTAATATTTCCTACAATGTCAGCTTGGTGTTTGCAAACTCTTTTAAGCCTTGCCGGTCCTGGAAACTCTTTATATCTCCATCCATTTTGAATGTCAGTCTTGCTGGATAAAGTATTCTTGGCTGCATTTTCTTCTCATTTAGTGCCCTGAATATATCTTGCCAGCCCTTTCTGGCTTGCCAAGTTGCTGTGGACAGGTCTGACATTATTCTGATGGGCTTTCCTCTGTACGTAAAGATCTTCTTTGTTTCCAGCTGCCTTTAAGAGAGATTCTCTAGAATTTAATTCCTCATTCTTACTATCAGGTGTCTCGAGGTTTTTCAAGAATCTAAAATCTTGGGGGGGGGGGGACCGTTCTGCCTCTAGTACATGAACGTTGTTTCCACTTGCGATATTTGGAAATTTTTCATGAAGAACGTGTTCGGCAATATCTTCTAGATTTCTTTCTTTCTCCTCCCCTTCAGGTATTCCAATAATTCTGACGTTGGAATGTTTCATGGCATCATTTATTTCCCTGATTCTGTTTTCATGGCTTCTAAGCTGTTTGTTCCAGGCTTCCTCCTGATCCTTTCTCTCTATCTGTTTGTCCTCCAGATCACTAATTCTATCTTTTGTCTCAGTTACCCTAGCTTTTAGAGAATTTAGATTAGATTGGAACTCATTGAGAGCCTTGTGAACATCATCCCTGGTGGCTTTCAGTTCTGCCCTAATCAATTCCGTTTGGTCGTCCATGGCTTTCTCCAACCTACCTATTGCCTGGATAATTGTTAGCCTGAATTCTCTTTCCGACATAATGTCTATGTCGGTAGCC
>PISX010010088.1:0-72117 GCA_004024625.1 Mellivora capensis
AGTCTTTTTTTTTTTTTAGATTTTATTTATTTATTTGAGAGAGAATGAGTGAGAGAGAACATCAGAGAGGAGAAGGTCAGAGGGAGAAGCAGACTCCCCAAGGAGTTGGGAGCTCAATGCAGGACTCGATCCTGGAAGTCCAGGATCATGACCTGAGCCAAAGGCAGTTGCTCAACCAACTGAGCCACCCAGGCGCCCTATACTGGTGAGTCTTTTTTTTTTTTTTTTTAAGATTTCATTCATTTATTTGACAAAGAGAGATATCACAAGTAGGAGGAGAGGCAGGCAGAGAGAGAGGAGGAAGCAGGCTCCCTGCCGAGCAGAGAGCCCAATGCGGGGCTCGATCCCAGGACCCTGGGATCATGACCTGAGCCGAAGGCAGAGGCTTTAACCCACTGAGCCACTCAGGCACCCCAATACCGGTGAGTCTTAAGAGGAATATAAAGCACAGCTCTTAGAAAACATTACAAAGAATGAGGCTGTGGAACATGTTTGGTTTTCTTTCTAGTCCTTATATTTGATGTATTTTTTAAAAGATTTTACTTATTTATATGACATAGAGAAAGGGGTCACAAGTAGTCAGGGCAGCAGGCATAGATAGAGGGGGAAGCAGGCTCCCCCTGAGCAGGGAGCCTGATGCGGGGCTTGATCCCAGGACCCTGAGATCATGACCTGAGCGGACAGCAGAGGCTTAACCCACTGAGCCACCCAGGCTCCCCTGATGTATTTTTTTAAATTAGACATTAAAAAATGGTCCTGCTATGTTTGTGCTTTTAGATCAGAAGCTTAAAAAACTGAGAAACACTGCTCTGGGCAAGAAAGTCTCCCCAGTTTGTATTCTGGAAAGTTTGTTCTGGTTTCAGCATAGAAAATGGAGTATGTTTATGTGTGCATGTCCATGGTAAGCATGGGTACAGAGTAGTGAGGGTAAAAGAGAGGGAGAACCAATCAAGGCCTATGGAAATAGTAAAGAAGAGATAATGAAGGCCTGAACTAAAACAATGGCAACTGGAATGGAGAAAAGGTAAGAAAATTGAGGTATATATCACTTAAGAATCATCGTTGCTTGGTGAATTGAAAGGGAGGTAAAAATAAAAGATAGTTTCAAGGTTTTGTCTCAATTACTATCTATTTTGTCATTTTAGAGACCTGGAAGCTTACGGATCAGTTTCTAAAATTAACAAATTTAAATCAAGCAAAACAGAGATGAATGACAACACATTAAAATGATTTCCAAAGTATAGTTAATACTCCTCAACTTCCTTTTAGATAAATACAATAAATAGTGTCATGAGAATAATACACACACACATACACATACATATATCACATGGCAAGTCATATCATGTTATAAAGTGGCACATCCTTAATTGTCCAAAGAGAGAAGTGAGCGGTGAGTACTATATTCAGTAAAAAAGAAACATCACATTGACCTGAAGTACGTAGTTCCCCATGCTTTCAGTACACAATTCTAGAGTCTCTTCGTCTCTGGGCTCAGACCTGGTTTGCAGCGACATGGCTAAATGAACCAAGAACGGAATCCTGGGTAAATATGGGACTAATTATAGTGCCTTCCTCAGGAAAATGGTGAAAAAGATTGAAATGAGCCAGCACCCCAAGTACACTTGCTCCTTCTGCAGCAAAACCAATATGAAAAGACTAGCTGTGGGGTCTGGCATTGTGGCTCCTGCATGAAAACTATAGTTGGTGGTGCCTGGACCTACAACACCACTTCTACCGTCACAGTAAAGTCAGCCATCAGATGACTGAAGGAGTTGAAAGACCAGGAGAAGCCCCACCATTTGAAACATTGCTGGCCTATAACAAATGGGTTAATTTATGTAACAAAAACAACAACAACAACAAAAGAATATAATTCTAGTTCCTTGCCTCTCTAGATCCATTCATAATCACATTCTTTGTTATTTTATTTCCTAGCACTCCTTATTTCTCAGTCTGTGCTCACAGCTGGACAATTTCTTGACTGCTTTCTGGACATTCTGTGCCATACTTCTATGCCCCTCCATCTGTGACTCTGTCCTGAAAGCCTTCCATATCACCTTCCGCTTGCCCACCCATCAACTCCTATTTCCTGCACAGGATACAAATGCTCTCAGAGCATGCCTTGATCTCCTCATGCAGAGAGAAGTGCTTCTTCTTTGGGGGGTCAGTAGGTCAGTAGGAAGACCTACCACAACAATGAGCTTTTATTTTGATGATATTGTTGCACCTGAGGCATCAAGGTCTTTGAAAGCTGGGACCATGTCTTACTTCCTATACTCCTTGCCTTTCACAGTGATGATCACAGATCAATTGTTCAATAATTATTTGTTGAGTAGAATCTTAGAACAATGAAGGAAAGTCTCCAGACACCTGGGTGGCTCAGTTGGTTCAGCCGCTGCCTTAGACTCAGGTCATGATCCCAGGGTCCTGGGATCGAGTCCCGCATCGGGCTCCTTGCTCAGCAGGGAGCCTGCTTCTCTCTCTGCCTCTGCCTGCAGCTCTGCCTACTTGTGTTCTCTCTCTCTGTCTCTCTGATAAATAAATAAATAAATCTTTAAAAAAAATGAAGGAAAGTCTTGAATACAGATTAAAAATCTGAGTAGGAACTGGGCAGCTTTCTAAAATGGGAAATGTCTGGGCAACAGTCAAAACTTTGGGGGGTATAGTTCAGTGGAAGAGCATTTGACTGCAACCATAAAGACTCTGCCCAAGTCACATAAGGGAGTTAAATAAAAACTGAATGCCTGAGGAGAATTTTGATGAGATCATCAATACTATTTTTGTATGTGTGTGATTTCCAAATACCTTCTTTAATTGATCTTTGGGGGAAAAAATGTCTCAGGTGAGTAGGACAGCCATAATGGTGGTCATCTAACAGGTGAGAAGCACAGTTATCAGTGACACACAAGTGTTACCTGGAAAGACAAAGACATCTTCTTTCCACGGTACTTGCTCTAGACTCAAACATCTCCCCCATCCCAGTTCTGCTGACAAAGAAAGCAAATTTTGGAGACCAATAAGTACAGAGGGGATCCTGACTGTGTAAATCTAATAAGTGCGCAAGTATTGAGTCAAATAAAAACATTAATGCTGTGGGTTGCATCACTCTGCCCATGCATTTGGTTGTCCTACTTAACTTACTGGTACATTTAGACAAATCCATTCATTTCTCTGTGCTGCAGTTTCCCTCCCTGGAAACTGGTGATGCAGATGCCTATTCTCCACAGAGAGAATGTGACAAATTAGAATTATTGTGAATAAGCAACAGAGAAAATAATGCTTGGCAGATAAAAAAGTGTTCAATTAATGGTAACTATAACATTATAATTATCTAGTAAGCCCCTGTATGCATTTTTGAGTAAGGAAATGATGTTTAGAGAGTACATAAACTTGAATACTAAAATTTGGAAGTGAAAACACTTCCAGTTCTCAATGATCATCTTTAACTTATCACTAGACCTCTCTTAATATTGCTCTTAGAATTTGAGGCTAGGAACTAGGCAAGTGTGGCCAATAAACTGGCCTTAGTAGTTCCCACTTACCAGCTGGTTCCCTTTTATTGATTACTGGTGGCTCTACCTTAATATGGTATCCTCTTCTAAAAAAATTTTAAGGGGCACCTGGGTGGCTCAGTGGGTTAAGCCTCTTCCTTCAGCTCAGGTCATGATCCCAGGGTCCTGGGATCGAGGCCCATATTGGGCTCTCTGCTCAGCAGGGAGCCTGCTTCCCTTCCTCTCTCTCTGCTTGTCTCTCTGCCTACCTGTGGTCTCTGTCTGTCAAATAAATAAAATCTTTAAAAAAATAAATTAAAAAATTTTAATCACTGCAAGAGAGGGAACCAGGCAGATTTCAGAGCTAAGTCTCAAATCTGGTCCTTTTGTCTTTGCTGCCCTCTGTACTCTATCACCCATACAAAATATATCCAATCTACTGCAGTAGAGAGAGGATCTTAATTTTTTTTTAAAGATTTTTATTTATTTATTTGAGAGAGAGAGAGAGGTCACAGGTAGTCAGAGAGGCAGAGAGAGAGAGGAGGAAGCAGGCTCCCCACTGAGCAAAGACCCCAATGTGGGCCTCGATCCCAGGACCCTGAGATCCTGACCTGAGCTGAAGGTAGAGGCTTAACCCACTGAGCCACCCAGGCGCCCAAGACCTTCATTTATTATATGCAGACAGATACTAATTATTCTGAGCCCCTCATATTACCACATTTCAATTTTAGAAATGCTATCTTTTATATAAATCAATAAAAATCCTGGATATGATTTCCTGGATCAAAGTATGGTGTGCCATTTGTTAAAACATTCTCTAGAGAATGTTTGCTCATCAGAAGAGAGAGAAAGAGGTAGGTTCCAACAGACAATCCATTTTACCAATTGTTTTTGTGGTCCAGAGAGCTTACCCATCTGATACCAAATATGATCTGATCCTGCAGAACTCTATGAAGTGACCTACCAGGCGCTCGAATATAATGATTTTTTGAGACATTTCAGGCCTCTAGATAATGATTTTTTGGGGACAGGCTAAAAATAAAAGCTTGTTCCAGGCAAAATGCTTCAGCATGTTCTACTTTTCCTTGTAAAATGCTCTTCTTGCTCATTCTGAATTACAACTGTGACTCTTAAGCAAATGTTGGCTCTAGCTATGAAGACATAAAATGCTATAAATGTTATATGGATATGTCCAGGTATTAGGTGCTCTAATTTAAAAGCATCAATAAAGTTTGAGTTGTATTCAGAGTTTGCAAATCTGTCACGGTCAGATGAGTTCAATTTTTCCCATGCCTAACCCCTCAAATTATGCATTAACAGATTTAAAATAGGGGGAAAATACATTGTATTGTGTTCACTAAATATCTCCCATTTTGGGGGGGGGATCTTTAGCAATCAAATAACAAGAAAAAAGACACACTGGAAAGCAGTTATAACCCTAGGAAAATTTAATTTCATTGCTCAAGACAGAAAGTGGTATATTTCAATACCATGAGCAAAGATTAATGGAGATGAAGGGAATGGTAAGTGGCTGTGAACCAAGACATTTAACTTTAATGTCATTGCAAAACATGGGAAGTCATCATTTCAAGACTCAATAACCTCAAACTGAAATGCGTTCATTGCTATTCTTCCTTCCCTTTTCCCCCCAACATTGTACTCTGCAAGTTGAATGGGTCTGACGAGTTGGTTTGAAAGTGAAGGGTTCTTTTCCTGAACAAGGTTAAGTTTAGCTTTGATGACAGCACAGCCTGGAAATCTCCTGCCAAGCATTTCCTGCAGGCAAGAAGGCAGAGGATTTTCACTTTCTCTGTCAGCTTTAGCTCTATCTCAAGTGGTTATGAGTCAAGCCTTGGAAGAGAAAAGACAGAATGAAAAAAAAAATAAAAACTTTAATGCACAGCATTGGTCTGAGAGTTCCAGACAGAATTTTTCAAGTGCATTTTGATGAACTGGGTCACAGACTCTAGTTCCTTGGAGTCAGTATAATGTGTGAGGAAGGCATTCTGGTTTGTTTAAATGGAATTTTAATTGGGGAGTAAATTTAGGAAAATGTGCATGCATGCCATTTGATATGAAATCCTATATTTGCCACACAGACTTGGACTGAATTTATATGAACACTGACAAGTTGAAAAAATTTAGTCATTTGTTCATGTTTAATATGTACTGATGTTAAGACTAGATAGTATTTTGTTTTATTTTGCTTTGTTTTTGTCCCTGCTGTGCCTGTGCCTTCAAAAGAGTTGGACCCTGTTGGAATTCTACTTTGGTCATCTAGCTGTAGTACTTAAATCCATTCCAGCATCCTCATGGTTTCTGTGGACTATTACGGTCAAGGTTTTCTGCTTTTGATTTCCTGGGGTACCACTCCCTGGAATAGATCCTGATTCAAGATTAAGTTCCCAGATCTCAGATGCCACACTTGGGTTGAGAAAGCCCTAGGATACTTGTGGCCTCTGTCTTGTAGCTTGATCTCATTTTACTATATCATGTAACCAACTCCACTGGACCTCCAGAATCTGTCTAACACAGAGAGAGAGCTTGGAAAAGCTGTCTCACCCCATGGTGGAAGAAAAAAATGATAGATGAAGAGAAGGGAAGATTATCAGCATGGAAAAGTTATATGGATAAAGTTTCCCTTCTTATTACAAAGTGTCTTACAAAATAGGCCATCTGTATACTGTTCCAGTTGCTATAACTACCAGCATTACAACAGAACACACAACTTATGGAATTCAGACAATGGCACACTGTGACTGGGGATTTACATAAATTACCTCATTGCTTCCTCCTAATACTAATTATGAATTAGGTATTATTTTCCTGGTTTAATAAGGAAGCAATTTCAGAGTATTTAAGTAACTTGCCCAAGGTCACAGAGCTTGGATGGGCCCTAAATCTGTCCAATGACTGCTAACAATAACTACCTTATTACCATCCTTCAGAATTAACCCAGGATCCTTCAGTTCATTCTGTTCATTTTTTCCCCCAATATCTTGACCAATCTTGGAATCTTAGACTCTTTAGAAAAAATACAAGAGAGCTTCATATATACTCTGCCAAGTGCTATTATAATACATATGAGAGTATGTCCAAACCAAAAATTAACTAAATCAGCAGGCATAGGTTGAGGTCCACTACTAAAACTTCCTCAGGAGGACCTCATCCAAGTCCCTTTCAGAGATTCTATTACCTGGAATTTAGAGTTATCCTGGGCACACCCAGGACTATATCTCCAGGGTCTACAGAGCCAACCACACACAGAGGTAAAAGGAGAGTGATGACTGATTTAGAGTGAGGTGCACTCTACTGCCTCTGCTTTGGCACAGAAAATGATTGGTTTCACCCTCTTGAAATTTAGAATTTTTGTTTTCTGTGACATCTCAGATATAAGTCCTCCTGCTATCCTGAACTTTCTGACCTTCACAGAAGCTTACGTAGCCTTTGGAGGATCTTCCTATACAACTTGGCTGTGGACCCTCAGACTGTCTGTCTTCTGGCTTAACCAGAAGGATGACATGCAAACTCTGCTCCTGAATTGGCCCTTTTATTTCTTCTTGAGTCCAGCCCCACCTGGCCAGCAAGTTCCCACTCACAGACCTGCATGACAGTTTTTGTTCTTTAGCTTTACACTATAGAAGAGATGCTAACATGAAACTAGCATGTAAAAATCAAGCCCTTCTTCTGAAACCTCTCAAGATGGCCATTGAATCACTTTCTCGAGGCTTCAGTGACACTCTCACAATCCATCTCCAGTTTCGTTGTAATGGAATTTGAATTATCACTGTAACAGTCCTACTGAGAATAGGAAGCTCGGAGAAGCCTCAGTCCAAAGTTATAGGGACATTAATTAAGTGATCGAATACATTCTTCTCCCTTGATTTGAAAAAGTTTTAAATGACTATATTAATATTTTTCATATTAGCTAGCTCCAGAAATTTAGAGCATACACATAATCATATTAATATTTACATTAGAATCAGACTGTTTTATGTTGCAACATAGATCTTTAAAACATGCTTCAAGAAGTTTCTTTTCATAAATGGATCAGACCTCAATTATGCAAACACTGTTTTGGGGGCAAGGGAAAGGAAAAGAGAAAACAATATCCATAATGAGATTAATGGGCAGAGTCTACAGTTCTTTGCCAGTTTTGATACCTCAGATGAAACAATAGTATGGAATATGAAATGTGTCCTGAAATAGTGCTTCTGTAAACCTATATAGTCGACTTTTGAGGACAAATCCAAGTATGCAAAATCCTAATATTCTGGATATTTTAAAACACCATCTCTGAACGCACGGATTGTTCCCTGCTTTGGAACCAGGCTATGGGTGGCTCCTGTCACTTACTGCTACACATCATAGTTACTGTCACCCCAATTAGATGTTGAGCCTCAGGAAGAGACCTACACATGCCTCTGTACGCTAGCCTAATGGTGAGCCCCACAGGGAACTGGTATCATATAAAAGGAACAGGGTTTCAGATGGATGCCCTTGAATAATTTATTTAACCTTTACAAACTTTGTTTTCTTTGACATAAAATGAGATAATTACCCTTTTTTTAGTGTGATTGTTTTGAGGAAAATTAAATGTGGTAACATATAAAGGACTTCATTTATTGTAAGGATTTAGTAATTGCTCATTCTTGTTCTTTTTCCAAAGGCAATTATGGTCAAATATCTCCTGATTACTTGATTGATTAATATCATTTTCATAATTATAAATTGGGACACTTTAATCATGTTTGTATTTTTCTTGGTTAGGTTTATAAGTAGTGGACATACTTAAGAGAGGGCTCTGGAAGGCTCTCCCTGAAGAATTTTATCTGTCATCCTAATTTAGTTATCTTTAAAGACTATTATACCAGTGCTAGACAGTGTTTTGCACCCTGATGTCATATAGAAGGATGAAATACATATCTTCATTTCTGTAGGCTGCCAATCCGTGGAAGACATATGCCTACACTCTTCCCCCTATGACTAATGAAAAAGATCCAATATGGCCCCCTCTAGAGGGAGAATGGGGTGAAAGATGTTTCAAGAAATATGTGGACCCACATATTCATTGGAAGAGGAAGAAACTGAAAATTTGACCAAGATAAATTTTTTCACAGAGAATTGGGCAGATATCTCTGGGTTTTTGTCAACATTTATCAAAATTTTATCCAAAATTTTATCCCTCTCCTTTTTTTCTTCAATTATCATAGACTTAAGATAAAGCTATTTCTTGATTTGCTTGGCACTGCAACTAACATTAAACAGTTTTATGCTCATACACTGGCTTTTAAAAGAAGATAAAAAGTAGTAATACAAATGACTTTTTTGACTCATTTCGAAATAACTGCTATAAAGAGCCAAGCATTCCAAAATGTAAGTGCATCTGTATTTAATTCAAACCTCTGCTGATCACCCCCTACAGAAAATCACTCACCAGCCTCCAGCTCTATATCCAACCACAGTCCCTCCCACAGAGAAAGAAAGAAAGAAGGGAAGGTGGGAAGGAGGGAGGGAAAGAGAGAAGGAGGGTAGTATGGATGGAGGGAGGTATAAATAAAATAAAAGAAACACTAATTTTCCAGACATACATTTTCTTAGAACCTTCTCAATTCCAGGACCATTTGGAATTTCATTAAACTGACTGAAACATAACTCTATAAAACTGGAAGTCAGTGTTAAATCATTCTGCAACTTTATTTTTTTTCAGTCAAAGCTGATTTTTAGCTCTCTCCCAACCCATACATCTAAATCGACCCTTTCTTTTAAAGATGTGTTTTGGTTTTGACCGTGTGAATAATCTATATTTTAGTCATTCACTTTCCCATTGATCTTAGGTTGTATGTATGTATGTATGTATTTATTTTTGCTAATTCAAATAACATTACAATAAACATCACTGTGTACATGTGTGGATGTATCTAGAGGTAAAGTTTCTGGCCTATAATATAGGTACATTTCCATTTTTAGAAAAAATTGTCAAATTATTCCTCAAAGTGGTTATAGTAATTTGTACCCATCCACAATAATATAAGAGCTTTAATTTATTCCTCATATCTCTCAACCTTTGATATCGTAGATATTTTTGTCTTGGGTAATATGTCAGGTAAACAATGTTTGCCAGATCATGGGGGGTTGTCTTTTTAATATTCTATTAACCATTTACATTTCCTCTTGAATGAAGTGACTGTTTATACTCCTTGCCGAGTTTTTGGTGCTGCCTGCTGCTTTGTTGTTATTTAATTGTGTTGCTTGTTTTCTTATTGATTTTAGGAGTCTACCATATATTCCAGATACTAATGTGCACATTATATTGTTAAGGCCTCTTTCCTTGCTTTACTTGCTTTAAACTAAATTTTTCATTAGCCTAAAATTCCCCTTAGATTTCAGGCTAATTCTGGTCCTAACCTGAGTTTCTCACCATAAACATGATAGTAATGCTACCTGATTTTCCTGCTATCTATCATCTTCTTTCCCAATCAGCTCCTCCCATTTTCAGACCTCACCCTGGTCTTACATGATGCAGAAATCCTGCTTTTGAATCGCCTTGTCCCTGCAGGCTATTCTTCTCCACTGTCCTCACACACTGCTACTCCCAGGATGAAATGGGACTGGGCTCTAGTCGATCTGCACAACCACATGCTTAATCTACCGAAGGCTTCAAATCTCTTTTTCATACATGTACCTCTAGTGCTTAACACAGGGTTGGGCATATTGCAGGTAATCCATTAAGCTGCCATGAGTAAGTGTACACCTGGGCAATGAGAACAAACATTAGGGGAAGTGAAAAGTGAATGGAGAATGTTCACAGGAACTTGGGATATCTTGGTGCTTGGAAGACTGGGCTCTGATTGAGGAGTCCAAGAAGACAGTGTGGTGAGGATGGAAAGTCCAGACAGGACAGAGCTTTAGTACATTTAGACAGATCCTGGACAGAGGAGGAGGGCTCCATTAAAGGTTTGAGGTCCTGAGAAGTGGAGTGATTTCAGTCATTTGGTAGAAAATAGACCATCCTGAGGGAAAATGAAAACATTAAGATGAATGGGCAGAAAGATGGCCTTCAAGGAAAACTTACTTCCCTGGTGACTGTGAACAAGACAGTGAAACAGAAAACAGAAGAGATAGGACTTAGTCAGTTCCAACCTTGGAATTTCATGCTACTGCTCTGGAGTCTGTGGAAGGAAGCTCACTCTTTGGAAGGAGAAAAGGAGCCAAAAGGCATCTCCAGGTGTTCCTTGCTTGGTTACTCAAGACTTATGGGCCAGTATGGGTAGGGGAGCGTGGGCATTGTTCCACAGTTTCCAGATAAGAAAACACTCTCAGCACTAGGAGAAAGCAGAGTGGTCCAGGCAGCGGTAGGAATCAGGGGAGGGCAGTGCTATGAGCCTCAGAGTCCCATACTGGTACTAATAATCATTCAAGTGAATCACAGAAAATGAATAGTAGCTAGATTGAGTCTTATTTCTAAGCCATGCTTGTCTACTCTTAGCACTAATGAAGGAGAATCTAGGAAAGGAAGAAAATGAAGCATAGCAGGTCACCATCTATGTCTATGAACAAAATGGATGCTGAGGAAAGTGTTGATACTGTGTGCACTGAATCCAGAGAGCTTTTGGCCTCAGAGAAAGTTAAGCCTGAAGAGGATGGATGGAGGGGGCTCCTTAAGAGAGCTTGCCCAAGCTGTGGGGAATTCAGGTTTCAGTCAGAAGTTAGGTGTTAAATCTTCCAAGCAGACTAGAAGCAGCCAGAGTGTGGACAATTTCTGGACAAGAGGATCAGGACCCAGGTAGAGAGGTAAGAAATTCAGGATCAGACAGAAGTGTCTTCAGCTCCTGAATAAAGCTAGGAATTGAAAATAGGGTGTGACTGAAGGTGCAGAAGGGATTTTCAAGCTATTAGGAGGATATTCTGAGCATTATGCCAGTAAATTTGAAAACCAGTTAAAGGGACATATCTTGGGAAAATGTTACATAATCAGTGGTCTCTCAAGAAAAAACATGTGTGTGTGTGTGTGTGTGTGTGTGTGTGTACCAGACAGTTTAACAGGATTTTTACCAAATCATTAAAAAAAAAATCATAAGTCTGTCTAGAGCATAAATGGGGAAGTAATCCTACAATCAATTACTACTGAAACTTAATAAATACAGTGAATGAAAGTTCTAGGCCACTCTCATCACCACTGAGGCAAGAATCTAGAACAGATCTAGAAATGTATTTTTTTGGTTTGTGTGTGTGTGTGTATGTGTGTGTGTGTGTTATGTTAGTCACCAAACATACATCATTAGTTTTTGATGTAGTGTCAAGTCCAGCAATGTATTAAAGATCACCAACATGGCCATGTCAGGTAAATCTTAAGGAGAGCCCAGTACTTGATGCAGTAGAGTGAATCCTGTAGAGGGTTCAGCAATAGTAAACAGGACAAGAATGTTCACGTTAGGCTCCTGGGTGGCTCAGTCGGTTAAGCTCCTGCCTTCAGCTCAGGTCATGATCTAGGGTCTTGAGATCAAGCCCCTTTTTGGGCTCCCTGCTCAGCAGGAGGGCTGCTTCTCCCTCTGCCCCTGCCTCATGTTTGTGCACTCTCTCTCTCCCTCAGATAAATAAATAAACTCTTAAAAAACAAAAAAAAATATGATTCATGTTAGAAAATTGTTTAATATGATTTATTAAATTAAGGTATAAAAGAAAAGAAATAATGTGATTGGTTCATAGATAGGAAATACCAAAATTCATTACCCAGTAAAAATATCACAACATCTATTTCTAACAAAAACTTATAGCAAACTAGAATAGAAGGGTATGGATGCTGAACCTAGGGCAAACGTGATCCACCATGGTCAGCTCCTGAAAGCATTTCCCTAGAATTGTACAAAAGACCAACATGCCTATCGTGAACAGTTCTTACTCTACACAGAACCTAGCCAGCATAGTATGGCCAGAAAAAGTAAAAGAGTTTTTGTTCATTAGAAAAGAGGGGGTACAGCCTCATCATCTGCCTTTGAGATGAATGTATACTTAAAAAACCATAAACAGTCCATGTAGAAATTGTTAAAAGAAAACTGTCAACAATCTGCCTAGAAATTATTAGCATTAATAAGAGCATTCAAGTTGCTAGACATAAAATCAATGTACAAAAATCAATTGTGCTTATACACACCAGCTGCAAATAATTGAAAATATGATTTTAAAAACAAAGTTTATGATAGTCTCGAGCAGCTTGGAATAAATCTAATAAAACAGTGAGAAAATTATAAAACATGTTTGGAAGACATTTTAAAAGACCCAGGTAAATAGAGAGAAATTAGGAAGACTAGGCATTGTAAAACTGGCAATTGTACTACTCCCTAAAGAGATCTATACATTTATTGGAGCATCAATCCTAAATGCCATGTCTGAATTTCTTTCCCTCCTATCTCCCTTCCTTCCTCCCTTCCTTTTATGACTCTGACAAGTTGATACTAACATTATTTAGAAGAGCCCAAGAGTTGAGATATTCCCAAACAAGAAAAATAAAATAAGGAGTAAAAATATTTTGGTATATATAAAAAATTATTTAAAAATCTGTAGTAATTAAGGTGGTATGAGTATTGGCATGAGATAGAATAATACCAATCTAAAAACAAATAAATAAATCAAGAATCAATTAATCAAACTGACACAGTCCCTGAAATATATGGAGACTTGGTTTATGATAGAATTGGTCATATGAGTCAGTAGGAAAGGATCAGACTTCACAATTCATGGTGCTGAAAAAACATTCATCTGGAAATATATGAAATTGGGCAAACCTCTTCTCACTCCATATATAAAGAACACATCCCAGGTAGATTAAAGATTTAAATGTAAAAGACAAATCTAAAAAAAATACATATTTTAGAAAGCATTGTAAAAGAATATTTTTATGACTTTGAGGTAGAAAACTATTTCTTAACAAAATACAGAAAATTCAAATTATCAAAGAAATGAAGGATTAAATCCCCCATAAAAATTAGTAACTTCTGTTCATTAAAATAATTCCATAAAAACAGAGTAAAAATACAAGCCCTAGACTGAGAGGTAATTTTGACAATAATCTAGCTGACTAAATAATTGAATTCAGAATATATAAACAATGCCTACAAATAAATTTTAAAAAGGCATATGGTCCAGTGAAAAATATATAAAATACATCTTAAAAAAAAAAGACTCAAATGGCTCATAGATTTAACGAAAAAAATCTCATTAGTATTTAGGGAAATGGAAATGAAATAGCATTTCACATTCTCCATTTTGAGACAAAACAAAATTTTTTGACAAAGTTTTGATGAAGATAGATATCAACTGGACGGCCTACAAATTGCGTGTGAGTCGGTATAAACATTTTGGACAATGATTTGATATTCTTAATATAGTTAAAGACAATCACAATTTATGAGCACAAAATCCCCTTGCTTGGTTCATACTCTCAACAAATGTCTTCCCAAGTGCACAAGCGCATGTGCCACATTATTCATCATGGCACAGCAGAAACCCCAGAGCAACACAAATACCAACGAACAGTGGAAGGGATAAAGAGACAGTTGTATGCTGTTACAAAGGAAAATCATTCCACAGGGACACCAAACCAGAGCTACCTGCAAAACACATCTATGGAAGTATAAAGAAGTAATACTGAGTGAAGAAGAGTCAAGTCGTACAAGATGATACGGCGATTTAATCCATTCATATGGATTCATATGGAAGTTTCAAAACACATCTTTGTTATTTGATTTGAAGTTCCAAATCAAAAAGCTTAAAAGAGAACTGTAGGTGATAAAATATTCTTAAAGGAAAACAAGGGAACAATAAACGCAAAACTTCTTGGGACATGGAATACTTACTTGCACGGGTGGAGGAAAGACAGAAAGACAGGAGAGAGGAGGCCCACAGGCCAATTCTCACAGGATGACTATGTCATTTTCCTTGAACTGAGATGGTGAGTATATAGATATGTATGCACTGTTTATTATTCCTATCTTTCACATAATTTAAATGTTTTTTTCTAATGAACTCTCAATTTAATAAAAAAAACAAATTTTAGAGGTGAAATAAATATTTAACGTGAGAATGGAGTATATACATTATTGAGAACTGATTAGAAACCATAAGATTCTGCATTAATGGCTTTTACCCAGACCACCTATCATTTCACCTGGAAGCTTGGTGGTGGGGGTGTGCTCACTAGCTGTGTCAGTGCCAAGAAACACTGGGAATCAGGCTGGGGCTGAATCTTAAAGAAAAGCCAACACCGTCTCCAAGTCTTGCCAGGTTTAGTCCTTGGAAAGGACTAAAGCAGATGACAGTCTGCAGCTTGTTATTTGGTTTTTGAGAGAGAAGTGTCACGGATGACCGTGGATGACCTTTGCACAATATGGTGTGATCCTTTGCATTTTACTAATTTTCTAATTAATCAATTACTTTATTAACATGGACTTTTCTTTGAGGTAATCTCTTCAAAAATATTTTGTGAGTGGGACACCTGGGTGGTTCAGTTGGTTAAGCGTCTGCTTTCTGTTCAGGTTATGATCCCAGGGTCCTGGAATCGAGTCCCACATCGGGCTCTCTGCGCAGTGGGAAACTTGCTTCTCCCTCTCACTCTTCCTCTGTTCTCTCCCTCTCTCTCTCTCTCTCTCTCAAATAGATAAATACAATAAAAAATAAATAAAAATATTTTTGAGTATTTAACAGTGGGAACTTGGATGCCTTCAAGACAATACATTGGTAGTTCCTCCATAAAGTATACTATGCTTTTGTGGTAACAATTATCTCCCTGTTATGAATATACAGTCCTTGCATGGAAACCTGGAGAAAGACAGAAATGAGGAATTGCTACTCACACAAACCATTAATGCATCTTCCAGTACTACCTTGTGTGCCCATCTTAGTTTTTAAATTGAGATTCTCATACTCAAAACAATCTCTCAAGGTATCTTTATCTTAACATGGGGAAACAGGGACTGATCAAGATTAAGTAATTTAGCTAGAAAGTGGAAGAGCCAGGATATGAATCCCAAATTGACTCCTATCCCTTGCTTTTAACCATTGTTGCATGCTTCTCCCTTACTACATCTCCCATAAGGACAGGGTTTTCTTGTAAGACAAAGCTCCATTTCTTCTTTATCAGAGGTAATATCTTGAGCAATTTAAGCCATTGTACATGCAGCTTGACAATTTTCTTCTCCCCTTGGGCATTTTTCAAATTATTATTTCCTGATCAGGAGGAAAAAAAAGAAAGGAAGCTTCTAATTTTACCTGTGCCATTTATTTTTTGAAAGAAGGGCACTAAAAATGACTTTGCACAAAGTACAGTGATTCCCCGCCGCAGTTAGGTACGATATCAAACTGGAGGCCCACACGTCCTTTGACCCACAGCGGGCACTCGGCTGTGCTTACACAGTACTTCAGTTCTGGAAGGTGTGAGCAAATTAAAGCCCCTTATTCAAAACTGCAGCTTTTTTGTCCTTGTTTAGAAGAAAAGAAACTGCACTTTAAGTACAAAAACTTGACTTAATGATATTCCTTATTTCTAGCTTCATTTTCTTTTCTTTTTTTAAGATTTTATTTATTTATTAGAGAAAGAGAGTGAGAGAGGGAGCACAAGCGGGGAAGTGGGAGAGGAGAAGCAAGCAGGCCTCCCGCTGACTGTGGAGCCTGCGGCAGGATTCGATCCCAGAAGCCCCAGATCACTACCTGAGCCAAAGGCAGATGGTTAACGACTGAGCCACCCACGCACCCCTCTAGGTTCCTTTTCATCACTGCCCCACCTCTTATTTTTTTCTATGTCATCCTATTCCCTCTCATTCCCCAGAAGCACTCATTCATATGTGATTAATGTGGATCTTTTATTATATTAAGCCTTGCCATTTTTTTTTACCATGTGTTTATATATAACACAATCTTTATAAACATAATTAGCCATATAAGAATGGATAAACTATAGTCCAGGCCAAATCCAACCCACTGTCTGTTTCTGTAAACGCTCCTTCATAGATCACATCCATATGCATTCCTTTGGGTCCTGTCAACAGGACTACTTTCATGCTACAGTGTCAGTGTTGAGCAATGGCAAGGGAGACCCTCTGGCTCAAGAAGCCTAATAAATATATTTACTTCCAGACCCTTTATGGAGCAAGTGTGGTTACCTCTGCTCTAGGGTGTTCACTGACCATATTCTATCCATCCACTTTCCAGCATTGGGTGCAGAGCCTCCCCCCTTGCTCCTTAACATCCTAAAAACCACTAAAAGTAAACACTTGTCAGGAGCATGCCTCCATGGACCTGAGTGAGACTTTCTCCAGGACACATGCTCAGGACAAGAATGTGGGATCACAGTGGAGTGAGCATCCCCCACCACTGCCCCCCCCAGCACATTTACACCAGCCCACACTGCCATAGCCACCTTGTCCACCTAACCCTTGACCTTACTCAGGTGTCTGCTTCTTTCCAGGTTTATCAACATTAAGTAATGTCTTGTTGTTGGCTACATTTACATTACAGAGCTTGAAAAAGATTGAGCTCCTCTTCAGATGCTTTTTATGCTTTTTGAGTTATTTCTTCTAAAAGTGGCTGTGATCTATATTTGGCCTATTTCTATTGGAATGGTTGTCCTTTCAGGCATTATTTTTGGTATGCAGGAACCCTTCTATATTTTGACAACAATTCCTTACTGAATTGGGACACTTCAAATAATTTATGCCACCTGTCATTCATCTATTAACTTTTCTTTTTTTGTCTAATGTTGAAAAGAAATCCTTCCTTGGAGGATTAACAAATTAATGGCACTATCATTATAATGTGATAATCTTAAATTTCATATATATGTCATTACATTACGTATACTGTTATATATAATGTTGTGTATGTTGCATAGCATATATTTATATATTATATATTATTATCATACTATTGTTATAAATTTATAACAAGTATTCCAAGTTTTTTCATGGGTATGCTTTTACTTGCAAATAATATAGATTTTTTCCCCTCTGGTTTAATAATTGATGTAAACTACTTTCAAATATTTGAAATTACTATAGGAACCGTATGGAGGCCCAATGGATGCATCTTTGTCTAATGACCACATGTTCAAGACTAGAGGATCCAGACCCTGTTGGGTTATATAAAGACATGATGCACCCATGTATGAGAGACCTGGTTTATATCTGTAATAGGTGCAGTCCGGGTTTCATTGATATATATGACAGCTGTTTGCTCCTGCTTCTGCTCCTCCATAGCTGACTGAATCATCTAGGGGCAGTGTGAAGAGCGTGCCGATATGTGAAGTGTTGGAAAGCCTCAGTGGCCCCCAGGAGAACAAAATGAGGGAGAGGCTGGGCAACAATTTGAAATGAAAAGATGCTCCAACAGCTGTGTCCTGGAACCCATGAAGGGATCCTGATGCACAGGCCCAGAAGGAGTGAGAGGTGTCTCCAAGTGCAGCAAACAGGTGCAGTGCAATAGGCAGAGAGACGCCTGGCTAAGCTTGATTAGGCCACTTATGACCCAGAGCTGGAGGAGAGCGATGAGGCTAGTGGCACATAGGGTCCTGCCACATCTCACTTCCCTTTATTGCCAAAGCTTGCTCGTGGCAGAGGTTTGTATCTCCTGTCTCCACTTCCTCTCTCCTACTTTCCTCCCCAAGGTACATATCAACCATCTGCTGAAGAGTCAAATTCCAGGTCTGAAATTCAGAAGATGTGAGTAACATGGATTGGCTTAAAAATATGTGTCTCAATTGCATGAACAGGTTGTAAAATACGGAAAATAAATCATGAGAGTAAAATGTGGGTCCACCATGGCCAATGAGGTACTGCTTTTTAAGTGGAAAGGTTATCACAAGTAGGCAGAGAAGCAGGCAGAGAGAGAGGAGGAAGCGGGCTCCCCTCAGCAGGGAGGGGATGTGGGGCTGAGGCTCGATCCCAGGACCCCTGGGATCATGACCTGAGCCGAAGCAGAGGCTTTAACCCACTGAGCCACCCAGGCACCCCTTTTTAAATATTAAGCAAAGTGTTTTGCTTTTCAAAACTTCAGGTTGCCAAACCAAGCTTCGGAGACTTTTCTTTTTTTTTTTTTTTGTAGCATAAAATTCCATTCACTTTTATCTGTAAAGCAGCCTTTACTCAGACTTTTCCCTCATTCAACACATGTCTACTGAGCACTCACTATGTGCCCACACAATCTTAGATACTTGATCAGCAGACTTGATACTTAGAATTAGTGAATAAAGGAGACAAAGATCCTTACTCTGGGAAACCCTAGCTCTTGGCCCATGAAGACAGACAATAAACAATTCACATAATAAATAAGAAAACTATGTATTATTGGTTGAATTGTGTCCCTTCCTCCCTTCCATCCCCCCCCAAAAAAACCTGGTGAAGATCTAATCCACAGTACCTGTGAATGCAAACTGATTCAAAATTGGGTCTTTGCAGATTTAATTTAATCAAGAGAAGATGAGGTAACTAGGGATGATGGGCCTTAATTCAATATGACTGGTGTCCTCCTAAAAAGAGGGACATTTAGACATACAAACCACAGGAACAATGTGTATGATGACACAGAGACACGTAGACACAGAGAGAAGATGGCCACATGAAGACAAAGGCAGAGATTGGAATTACATTTCCACATACCAGGGAAGGCCTGAGGCTGTCAGAAACTAGCAGAGAGAATGAAAGATCCTCTCTTTAGAGACTTCAGAGGGAGCATGGCACTGCTGACAAGTAAATTCAGAACTTTAAGCCTCCAGAACTGTGAACCAATAAATTGCTGTTGTTTTAGGCCACCCAGTTTTTGGTAATTTGTTATGGCAGCCCTAGGAAATTAATACCACATGAATGCTTGAAAAAGTAGAACAAGACAAAGAGGAGGAAGGATGCTAGGGAAGAAAGAAATGAGGTACAGTACTGAATAGTGTGGTCAGAGTAGGGCCTCTTACGACCATACCATCTACCGAGAGTTGAGGGTGGTAGCCCAGAGGATATCTAAGGGAAGGATAAGTAGATATGGGGATTGATGGCCAAAGTCCAGCAAATTATACATGGCATGGCTAACATTGAGGGAGAAGGGAGTGGAACAAGGGGTCCATGAAGTCACTGGCCAGATCATGAGGGCCTTGTTGACCACTCTGAGTGGGAGGGGAGCCAGTGGTTAGAGGTTTCATGGAGAGACATGTTCTATATTATACAGCAATTTAGTTGTATAATTACTATATTGGGCATAAGCTATTAGGGGGCCAGTGTAGCTTCAAGGAGACCATGTGAGGCACTATGGTACTAATCCAGGCAAGGCACCACGATGGGTCCAACCTGAATGGCACCCAAGAGGCTGGTGAGAAGAGGCAAGCTTGCATTTTGAAGATAGAGCCAATATGATTTCCTAAGAGATTGTATGTGGCACAGAGGAGCAAGAGGGTAGTTGCAGGATGGGTGGCTCTGAGGTTTTCAGTTTGACAGCTGGTAGGATGACTGAGATGATGCAGATGCTTACAGGTAGAGCATTGTGGAGTTCTGTTTTGACATTTAAGACATCCGAAATGTTATTACACATCACTATTTATTTAGTCTGGGTGTTGGCAAGAAGCAGATGGCACTTGGAAATGCATGGGCGAGAATATAACTAAAGGACTGTCCTTGCTGTGTGGGGAGGGTGAAGATAAATCCACACATGATGACATAGTACCATGAGTCATCCATAGTGGTGGAGGTCAGTTTAGAAGGTGTACGTGGATAGGCCAGGAGCAGGGCTGCAAAAGGCAGCGGGAAGTGAAAACAAGGGCAACGGGGAGGGCCTCCTCTAAGGAGTAGCTGGGGTAGCATGGAATAGGAATGGACTGTGCAGTAAATATTCTTACCACATTCTCCTTCAGCCCTTGTTCCTTTTCCTCATGCTTCTTGAGACAGATCCCAGAAGAAGTCAGAGAGAAAGAACAACTGATGAAATTAGGTCCCCAAATCCAGAGCCAGGGAAGAATGGAGAGTGGATATACAGAGCTAGCAGAAAGCCTTCCATTCAACACTTAAGCTATTTTTCACAGCAGTGAAAGAACTTCACAGATTCCCCATCACAGGTCACCTCCCCAAGTACACAAAGTCCAAATCTGATATAACTGCAGCTCATTAAAGCACCACAAGGAAGAGGGGATTTTGTAATCTTCCTGTGTGACAAATTAGCAGTTTATTTTTTGTGTCTTTTCATGTAACTCACATTAAAATTCATCAGTGGTTCCTCACAGCTTTTAAAAACAGGTCAAATCCTTAGTTTATCAACTATGGCATCAATTATGGCCCTGCCTGAGCTCTTCCGTCTGTTCTGTCCATTTTCTTCCCCCCCCCCTTTTTTTTTTCACCAGGCACATCAAGTAACTTTCAATTATCCAAGTGGGCCAGTTCTTTCCTGTCTCCTTGGCCTTGGAGTGCTATTCTTCTTCCTGAAAATCCTAGTCACCCTCTCCACCTGAATATCTCCTCAATATCCCAAGTTGAATCTATTTGCTCAGTCTTTCACTGTCACCATGTTCCCAGGAGAGAAGCCTGAAGCAGCAGAGGGAGTGGAGACAGAAAGCCACAAAGAGTGTAGAGACAGAGAACAGCCCAGGGGGTTGAGCTTGCGCTCACCACCCTCTGCTTTCTTGTTTAAGGGGGCCTCCTTCCATCCACTGCCCCAACCAAAAGGGTTTAAACCCTCCAGTGCCAAGCAAGTCAGTTTTGGGGGTTCTTCTAGGGGTTCTTCCCTATAATTGCCTAAGTCATCTAATCTATTACACTGCCATATTTAGAAATGTATCTGTCCATATCTTTTATCCCTTTGATGAAATCCACATTTTCTTCACCTTGTTCTCCAGTAAGGATTTCATGTATCAAGGGAACCCATTCCTTGTTGTGGAGTGAATATATAAATGGCATCTGCATCCTTATGCACTGCCTCTGGTTCTCCTTATAGATCCCTTCAAAGGGTATAATCTTGTTATCTTGCATATTCTACTCCATGAAGGACCCAGAGACATATAAACCTCTCTTCCAAGTAGTATCATCTGAAGTGACTTCAAATAGTATCTCCTCAAGATTTAAGGCATCCAAGCAAACTATGCAATGCTTGCAAAAGATTTTTTTTTGGGGGGGCGGGGGGGACACCTGGGTAGTTCATTCCATTTGGCATCTGCCTTCCGCTCAGGGTACGGGATCAAGCCCCAAGTGAGCAGGGACCCTGTTTCTCCCTTTCCCTCTGCTGCTCCCCCTGTGCTCTCTCTCCCTCTCTCTCACAAATAAATAAATAAAAATTTAAAAAAATATATTTTGTTTTCTTTATCTCTCTTTTTTTCTTTTATTCCACATATAAATATGAAGGGTTAACTCTATATGAGGGATTTCATTGTCTGAATAAAAATGTCACATCCCTTGTGCTTATTTAAAAATAATTACTTTCAATTATAAACCAAATTCACTCTTACTCCAATATAGCAAAACATGCAAGATACATGCATTCATACCTAGAAATAAAGTCTCTTAAACCTCAACAATGATTTGAAAGTGCCTTGGAGAATTTCATTTATGGAGAGTTAAATTTATTCTTTGAGGATACTCAGATGTGAGAAGATTAAGAAACAGAACTAGTTCTGGGTCTAGTTTTGACTCTATAAAAATATATTGATTTAACAGTACAAATGACCTTCCATTATACATCTGGATACATCAGAAAATTTTATTCTGAATGAAAAAGATATGAGCAAAAGCTATTGATTTACGAGTACTAATTAATGCCTTCTTCTTGTTTATTTTGCTTCAGGAAAAAATAGAGCTGTTAGTTATAAAATGAAAAAAAGAAAAAATAGGGATTTTTTTTTCCTATAGAAATCTGGTTTACTAGCTTTTAAATTGGCATATAGTCTATGTTCATTACCACTTCTAACTTGAAAAAGTCACCTAGGCAAAGAACCATCTTCAGAGCGGTGGTAAATATTAAGAATACTGACTCAAATTATCCAGATTTTAAAACCAGAAACTCTAGTTTCTCAGTAGCAACTAACCTCTAGATTCTCATAATATCAAGGCATTCCTCAGTGAAAGGAGAGCATCTGTTCTTCAGTCAGAATACAATTATCATTCATATTAATAAATACACTTGCCCTTTACTAACTTGTTAAACCAGATTTCCCCTGAGACTTTCTTTTCTGTCAACATCAACTTTTGCCAGAAAAATATGGCTTTTCTAAACAGTATACTGATACAACTTTCTTTTGGAGGATTATGTCTCTTTTTAAGAAAGGGGATTCAAGAACAAAATATTAGTAATGTATTTGGGAAAAAAATAAAAACAAAAACAAAAACCTTGAAGACCAAAAATTGTGTAATGGTACTAAGGCTGGAAAGAGGAAACCTAAATTTTATTCCTCACTTTGTGTATAATAAGCCATGTGATATCAGCCATATTAACCTCCTTTTTACTATATTTCTCTTGGAAAACAGAACATTTGGGTTATGAATCTGTAGTCTTGTGTTTTCAAACTGGAAAATCAACTCAACTTAAAAGGTCAACTTAATGTGAGCTCAATTATTATAAATGGAAGAATAATCACATAATAATAGATGCACTTACTGATCTTCATAAGGTTGTAAAGCATGCAGAGTGGACTAAAGCTGAGACCATGTAGTCTTTGACTTGTGCTGATATGAAGAGAGTGCAAGTGGGTAATGTAAATTAGAGATTTTAGGATTGCTGACATGGGATACATTTTAATCATTCTTAATACACTGGTTAATGTTAAAGCCACAGTTTTGTAATTGATTATAAATTATTTTCAAGAATTTCAAGAACTGGGGTCACCAAGGGGGCTCAGTTGTTTAAGTGTCTGACTCTTGATCTCAGCTCAGGTCTTGTCTCAGGATCATGAATTCAAGTCCTGCATCGGGGTCCATGCTGGGCATGGAACCTACCTAAAATTTTTTTTTTCCAAGAACTGGAAGCATTTAAATTTTTTTAAATTATGTTATGTTAGTCACTATGCAGTACATCATTAGTTTTTGATGTAGTGTTCCATGATTCATTATTTGTGTATATCACACAGTGATCTATGCAATACTTGCCCTCCTTAATACCCATCACTGGAAGCATTTTTATAAATTTGTTTGAAAGAGAAAAAAAGAATACAAGGAAAACTTCTTCAGTGAAAGAAGCGTATGTGGGAACATGGAGGTTCAAAAACCCAAAGGGGCAAGCACAAACTGAAATGCACAACAAAGGCAGTTCATAAAATCCCCATCCTTTGAGGTTTTCCCCACATACCAAAAAAAGTTTATATATATATACATATAAAACCAGGTCTGTGTCATGCATATCTGTTGGCCTAAGGAAATTGGTTGAATAAAGTAGTCACTCAGAGTCTTTTTCAAGCCTTTAGTCAGAAAATTCAGATACATTTGGTCTTGAAAGACAACATTTCTCCAAAGACACCAACAAAAATAAAACAATCCACAAAAAGTACAAGTATATACGCAACTTTTTGAGTTCCAATAAAATATGTCACAAAAAATCAAGCTTGTACCATTTTCATCCAATAGTTGAAGAGGAATCTACCTTTGCAAGATGAAAAATAAATACCTTTTTTATTTTTTTGAAAAATAAATATCTTGATGAGTGGTATCATCCCAGAGCAGGAGAAGAGTTAAAAAACTGATATCAAGGGGAAGGGGATACATAGGTGGTTCAGTTGGTGAGTATCAGACTTTGGATTTTGGCTCAGGTAATGATCTCAGGGTCCTGAGATCAAGTCCCATTATCTCTATCTCAGGCTCTACGCTCAGTGGGGAGTCTGCTTAAGGATTCTCTCTCTCTCTCCCTCTGCCCATCCCCACTCATATGCTTGCTCACACATACTCTTTGTCTCTCAATAAACAAATCTTTTAAAATTTGATGTTATGGAGGGGCACCTGGGTGGCTCAGTGGGTTAAGCCGCTGCCTTCGGCTCAGGTTATGATCTCAGGGTCCTGGGATTGAGTCCCGCATCGGGCTCTCTGCTCAGCAGGGAGCCTGCTTCCTCCTCTCTCTCTCTCTGCCTACCTCTCTGTCTACTTGTGATCTCTCTCTCTAAAAAAAAAAAAAAAAAAAAAAAAATTTGATGTTATGGAAAATAACACATACTCAGTAGCTTTTATAAATGAGGAAAAATGAAGAAAATACTTAGAACAAAGCCCTCACAGACATAGAATTTACATACATGCGCGCACACACACACACAGAGACATGTAATGTATATATATGTTATATATTTATATATATGTTATATATTAATTGTTAGATATCTTATGATCTTAGTAATGAGATGGGCTTCTTTGGTATACCTTCATTTCTGATTTAATGAAGAGGCAGTTTCAAAGAAATGGATATCCTATGAGGAACTGCATTGTTGTACCTTAATTGAGATTTTTTTTTTCTCTTGCTACACACATTTTTTGACTAATTGATACACGAAGAAGTGGTTATTTACAAGGATGGGATATATCTGACTTTAAGATTAGGGGTACTTGATCCAGGAAGTGTCCCATGGAGCTAGTGTGATATCGGTTGAGTTCTCTAATCACACATGGGGAAAGTGTGTTATTTGAAACTACATTAATCCCTCCTCCTTCTTAGGGGAGGTTTTCTTGTTGGTTACTATCACCGCTATGTTTAACTCATAAACCAGGCAATATTAGACTTCTTCTCCAACTACCCTTGAAGTTTTCTCATAAAGATCATTGTTACCATTGTTAGCCTAATAGTGGCTCCTACCATATCCCTATTCAGGTCACCAAAACAATAAATTATTTAAACATAGACATTATGGAACAAAGAGAGAGAAAGCTTACCCTAAGGGCACTTAGGAAAAGTGGTCTAGCAAAACATATGAAGGTTGTAATTTTTTAAAAAGATTTTATTTATTTATTTGACAGAGAGCGAGCACAAGCAGGGGGAGCTGCAGGCAGAGGGAGAGGGAGAAACAGGCTCCTCGCAGAGCAGGGAGTCTGACTCTGGGATTGATCTCAGGACCCTGGGATCATGACCTGAGGTGAAGGCAGATGCTTAACCAATTGAACCACCAAGATGCCCCATGAAGGTTATAATTTTTAATTCAATCATGAAGTCTTTGTATCTTTTTTTTCTCCCCTCTTTGGAGAGAAGCCTCAATTTAAGACCCACAAATAGACACGTTGGTATTTTTTTCTAATTTTCCAGATGCAAAAGAACCCAATGAGGTTAAAATACATGTTCAAAAGGAGCATGAAACACAAATGGAAAGCCAGGTATGGAAGGGGTGCCTGCTCATTATCACTTATATATTTAGAATAGCAATCCTGTGACCTCGAAAGTTGCTTTAGAATTGATTAGTAATCTAATGACAAGTGCCCTGCCAATTCTTAAGATATAGACCTCTGTCCAGTCCATTAAATACAAACAAACAAGACAAAACAAAATGAAATGAAATATATAAAAGGAAATTTTCTTCTTTGTTACTTGGTGTTAATTATGTTGATAAAAATATGTTAATGACAATTACCCAGGGCTCTCCTTATCACTAGTTATATTCATATTTTTCCACATCTAGTATCTCCCATAAAACTCTCAATAACTTTCAAGGTAAATATAATAGCCATGATACTAGGGGGGCCAGTAATTGAGGCTAAGTGTGTATCAATGACCTCTCTAGGGTCCAGGGGTGAGGAAATTGCAGAGCAGATGTGTGAGGGCTACTCCAGACAACATGGCTTTCATTCCTCTTGAGGTTAACAGCAGCTCCTGGAGACGTCTTGACAAGGCCCTAGGAGAAGACTTTGTGAAGGTTTTCAATGATGTGAAGTATCCAGAATATTACAAATTTTACAGATTTACTTTGTTTCTTTTCTTCTACTAGAATATAAGTTCCACAAGGTCAGAGATTTCTGTATTGTTTACTACTGTATCTCCAGCATCTTTTTTTTTAAAGATTTTATTTATATGTCAGAGAGAGTGAAAGAAAGCACAAGAAGGGGGAGCAGCAGGCAGAAGGAGAAGCAGGCTCTCCGTTGAGCAAAGAGCCCAATGAAGGACCCAATTCCAGGACCCTGGGTTCATGACCTGAGCCAAAGACAGATGCTTAACGAATTGAGCCACACAGGTGCCACATATCTCCAGGATATAAAAGAGTGCCTGACACAAGTGATCAACAAATACTTTTTGTATGAATAACATGAATTAAAATTTAAAATGACACTTCCTAATCAATCAAAGGGTGTGCATTATTAAAATATGCAATTCCTAAACATTTTGGTTCATTTCAGTTTGATGCTTAATGGAAGAAAACATATGAAGAACTCATGAAAGGCTTAATCTCCAAAATACTGAAATCCTATTACACATGTTCTTGAGTTCAATCATCTAGACCAGACTTTAAGACATCCAGATGTTAAATCCCGCAGGCCACAGTCAGTCTTATTCTTCATGACAGCAGAAGGTCCAAGCATGGCAGATGCCACTCTTTAATCCTGGTTAGTGATGAAATAATTCTGTGTCTCTCCTCTTTCTTTCTTATTTCCCTTTTGTGTGTACATGTGAGAATAGATCTTTCAAATAATTGTTTAGTGAGGATTTATTCTAGGTTTTGTTAGAGGGTTTGGTTTCCAAACTTCCCCCAATATCATTGGAAGCATTGACTTAGCTGATTAAGTGTTTTCTCTACCTTCAGGATCTCTTGTTTCTACATGGGTCAATGATAGATATCCTTTTTGCTTGAGTGAAGAGTCTAAAAGCAATGTACCTGAATAGAGAGACTTCCAGGAAAGCCTTTCTTCACAAGGTATCCCTGCTCCAAAAATCACCCCTCACATTTCCTTTGTCTAAAGTCACCTCAAAATATCAGATCCTTCCCAAAACATTAGTGAGGTCAGAACATTTTTATCTGATATCACTAGAGTCTTTCATTTTTGGGCTTCTCCTGACTCCCTGATAGGACATTCAGCGTCCTTCTCCACCTCTCTGATAAACCATAAGTTCAGAAGACGGTCATTCCATTGATTATTTATACTTGCAGGTGCTAAGTCAATGTTTTCCCTCTCTGCATTATTTACATTCAAATTATCTCATTTTATGAAATAAAATCTTATCTCTTTTTAAAAGAGAACAGGTCAGGAAAGACTACCTTTAGACAAGACCAATTCAAATTGGCACTTAATGATTATTGTGAATTTACCACAAGCCAAACACCCCAATAAAAGTTATGGACATGAAAAAAGAAATTATGGACATGAAAGTACAAGAACATCAGACCACATACCAAAGATGATCCGACGGCCAACACACCACACACTGCATTTGATAACCATTGTTGCTGACAGCCGCCACATATACCTGACCTCCCAACCCTCACATCCCAAGCTTATTTTCCTGGTTCAAAATGCACAGTTCCACTAGGTCTCCTACTGCTCCTCTCATTCCCATGGGGAAATGTACTTTGATAAATTTCCAAGGATGTTGAATTATTATCTGGGTCTTTCTTTTTCTTTTTTCTTTTTTTAAAGATTTTATTTATTTATTTTTCAGAGAGAGCACAAGCAGACAGAGTAGCAGGCAGAGACAGAGGGAGAAGCAGACTCCCTGCTGAGCAAGGAGCCAAACTCAATCCCAGGACGCTGGGATCATGACCTGAGCCGAAGGCAGCTGCTTAACCAACTGAGCTACCCAGGCGTCCCTTATCTGGGTCTTTCTTGCACATTGTTTTAGGAAGGCCCTAATCACAATTTCTGGAGCTATGCTTTGAAATCAGATAGATGTGCCTTCAAATTCTCACTCTTCTACTTTTAGTTGAGATTCCTTGAGCATGCTACTGCAAGACTCTGAAGTTCAGTTCAGATAGTTCTATGTTAAGGACAATATTTATTGCAATATGGTGTCATGAGATATAAACAGAGCATGATCACATTTGTGAAACACAGAGAAATATTTTCCCTCTGCATTTTCTTTTCTTCTTCCAGGTTATTCCTTCCTCTCTTTCATTGTATTGGAAGAATGTTGGAGCATGGAGGATAAGGGTGGAAAAGAGAGAAGCTATTATTACAGAAAGTGCTCCATGCAATTTGGTAAACCTGGTGCTTTCATTGCTTTTGCTTCTACTTCTGCTCTCTTAAGCATCAGTTCTCAAATTCATGGTTCTCGTTTCCTCCTCCTCTAGAGACAATGTTTGCCTTTGACAAAAACAGACATTGTCAGCAGGGGGAGGAGATATGACCCAGGATCACACAGCACACTGAGTTCGTACTACATTTTCATTCATTTTGCCAGTAAAATGCCAGAAAGACTGCATTATCTCTTGAAGGGAAGGCAAAAAAAAAAAAAAAAGTGAGATGATTGAAATTTGACTTCACAGGTAGACCCTAGTGGTTCTATAAGAACATGGCGCTTGTTTAATTCAGCACTTTTGTATGTGAAATATAGCAAATGTGTAAGAGACTCCAGAGAAATTGAAAAGATCATCCCACTAATAGAGTTTAATAGGACCAGCGTGAAGATATCTCTGCCTCAGGACGGAACACTTAACAAATGCTTCTTATGATGAGTTTAACATAAAATATGGAGTTCTATGTTTGACTAAGTGTTTTGTTATAAAAGGGAAAGACACATGCATAATATACACATGCACACACAGAGTGTAAGCATCACCTATGAACATATTTATGATCATATTTTTAGGTATAAAAATGTGTGTGCATGCAGATAAATAAATAAAATTATATATTTGGGCTTATATATTTGCATATGCATTTATATACATTTATATTTCTATATAAATAGCTTTATGCATATGCATTTTATTTGTATATATTTATATATGTATGTATATTTAAATACATAGATAAGCATGTGTACTAATTTGTCTCTAATCATAATCCATTACTATGGAAGAGATGCATGCATACGTAAACCAACATGTACATGACACATGCACAAAAAGATAGAAGACTATATATTCTATACCCATTGATCTCAAAATATGATCCTGAATTAGTATAATCAGCATCACCTGGGAACTTGTTACACTTGCAGATTCTCAGAACTAACCCAGACGAACTGAATCAGAAACCCTGAGATCCAGAAAGTTTGTTTTAACAAGTCTTCTAGGGAATTCTGATTTACACTTTAGAATGAAAATGACTGTCCTATATAATATACAGCAAATGTACTTTGCACATATTTTATTTATAGGTGCATATACATATGCTCTTACATTAACAAATAAATAAAATGAATACTTGAATGTATTCATAAATATAAAGCAACCGCCCTTTAGTTAGGGACAGATAACCAGTTGGTGCATAGATCCCTTTGGCATGCAAGGGGACCCTGTTCAGACTCCGTTTCCCAACTCAGAGCTTCTTCTTTTTTTTTTTTTTTTAAGATTTTACTTTTGAGAGAGAGAGAGCACAAGAGAGCACAAGCATGGTGAAGGTCAGAGGGAGAAACAGACTCCCCGCTAAGCAGGGAGTTTGGTGAGGTACTGGATCCCAGGACTCCAGGATCATGACCTGATTTGAAGGCAGAAACATAACGAACTGAGCCATCCAAGTGTGCTCCCAGCTCAGAACTCCTAGAACCTAAGTAACGACCAAGGAGGACTGAAGTCACAACTCTAGTGCTGGTAGAAAGGAGCCAAGAACCAGAGCAAGCCACCTTAGGAGGGTAAGCATGTGCCAGCCAAATGTCTCATTTTGTCACCCTGCTAGGATGAACCCTGGTGCAGTTTACACAGACACTGTCCCTTTAGTGCAGTTGAGACCCAGTCCTACGTTAAGTCTAGGGAACAAATGAAGTGTCTTAGCACTTTGGCCTTTAGTTTCTGTGTTTGTTCTGCTCTGCTCACCAAAAAAAAAATAAAAAATCTCTGTCTGGTTCTACAAATGACAGAACAAAAAAAGGGGTATGAGGATAATACAGAGAAGAAGAAAGCTGCAAATCAAGGTTTTATTTCTGGCTGTGCCAATGCTAGTCTAATAATGAAGCATTTACTAAGAGCCTTTTAAATGCCCAACATGCATTACTATAGAAGTCTCCAGATAAATGTGAGATTTTGCCCTTGTCTTTTGGCAGCTTATAGTCTAGTGGCTGGCAATATGAATACATAAGATGAAATCAAATAAGGTCACAGAGAGCATGTGACTCTTGATCTCAGAGTTCTAAGTTCCAACCCTATACTGAGTGTAGAGATTACTTAAAAGCAAGAAAATGTTTTGTTTTGTTTTTTTAAATAATGCTAACACTGTAAGTGGCAGGGAGAGTAAACTTGGAACAATGAAAATTTTCATGGGAGATGTGGCATTTCAACTGGAATTTCAATAGCAGATGCAGAACTAAGGCATGTAAGTCCTTCTACATGTGCACATTTCTTTATCTGTCAATTTGGGTTAATAATAACTGATCCCTGACTGTGAGACCACTGGGTATAGATGTGAGATGCTGAGTAGGAGAGGAACTTGAAAAGTTCAAAGCATCATACAAACATCAATATGGCACCTGTTTGAGAATGCATCCCTAAGACCAAGGTAAGCACACTGGGTCTTTGTATCCCTTGGTTTCCTTACCACAGCATCTGTGTTGCCACAGATGCCTGTGGCAGGCATGGAAACATGCCACCCTCTCCCCAGTGGATTATGTGTCAACCCTGGCCAGTAAAGTTACTCATTCCAAAAACCACTCACTTCCAAATGAGGCCTAATGACCTAAAGATCTCAAAGCAACTTTCTCTTCAATCTGTACCTCTCAGAGTCTCAGTAACCATCACAAGGTGGCCCACATCCTGAAATCTAGCATAGGGCATTGCCCTGCCACTGTGTCTCAAAGGGTAAATTGAGATTTTTAGTAACCTATCCCCCAAATTGTCCCTCCTGCCTTGTTTTTTCTTCACCAACTCATTCTCCACTCTGCCACCAGAATAAGGTTGTTGGACTGAACATGTGAAAGTACAGGGTAGCCAGTTAAAGTTGAATTTCAGGTCAATAATGAAGAACTTTTTAGCATATGTCCTATGCAATACTTAGAATGTGCTTAGACTAAAAAGTTATTCCTTATTTATCTGAAATGTAATCATATTTTACCTGACAACTTTCTACCAAACTGCTGCTTCCAAGTGCTCTTCTGAATCACACTGATCCTCTGTATAACTCCACATCCCTCCCCACAAAATGATGGGAAATGCACATGTGGTCCTTTTGAAGGAGTTCTTGCATATATTTCTTGCTTCATTGCCTTCCCTTCTCTCAGATATGCAATTCCAATGCTCCTCTCATCCAGCAGATATATTTTCAGTCCCAAACATATGTCTCTGTCATACTTGTCTGTCTTTGTATGGGCTGCTCTCTCTCCCTCAGATGCTTCCTCAACCTCCTTCACTTCCATAACCTACCAGCATTTCACCTTCGGCAAATATATAACTTCCTCTGGAATCCTCCAAATTCCCCGATCTGAATGGCTTTTCCTTCCGCTCTTTGTCATAAAATCCTGGGTATCTATCTATCGTAGACCCAATAATATAATCTGTTGTAATTATCTACTCATCTACTTCTCTACCTTGATAGTGAACATCTGAGGGGGCGGGTGCTATCTTTCATCTCTTTACCCTCAGCCTTTGAGAAGTTCCTTGCACCTTACACCAAAAAAAGGGGGGGTTGGATGAATGTATGAATAAATTAAGTCAACTTCATTATAACCTTTCATAGAAAAAATTAGAAATAAACCATGTGGGGGTTGCAGTAACATACATTAACTGTGTTTTATACATTTTCCAAGTGAGAAAGGATTGACTGTGATTTACTATTTGATTAGATAGATTAATGCAATGGATGATGGTTTCTGAAAGGAAGCTATTCAACCCAGAAGAAATACAGTGACACAAATTCAATATCAATTGATTCTACCGGATTACAACACATTGAATGTACATTTTGTTTTCAACTTTTCATAAGACTTGAATATATTTCAAGGAAAAATAGACATTTTTACTATTTATTGAAAATAGTTAAGAAGGAAAATCTTTAAAGGGTCTCAAGGTTACCATAAAATAATTAGCAGACAATGTGTTTTTTAGGAGATGACATTATAAATTGGATCAGAGAAATAGAGAAGTTTAAAGCAACCTCTCATTTTTGGACATATATTTCAATCATTCATTCAAATGTTCACTTATTCTTTCATTAATGGATGTTTATACAATGCCAATAACTATGTCCAGTTGTAGGGATACAGAAATAAACAGCTGTAGTGAAGAAAAGTCTAAATCATACTGATGATTATCAGTGACATATCTATCATACAGAATTTTTGGTAGAAGTGATGTCTAAGCCAAATATTGAAAGGCCAGCACAAGTCACAAAAACGAATAAGCAAAATGTGGAATGTCTTCCATGCTGAGGGATTGATTTGATACTTCTTTGTTACTTATGAGAATGAATAACAAAATTTCTGGATCTGATATGCAGAGGTTTCATGGTAAGGAAGCCAAAATTTAAGCATAGAAAATTTGGAAGTGCAAAAGTGAAATGATTTTGCTGGTAGGGAACAAAATGGCAGAAAGCTTCTGACAGGAAGAGAAAGGACAGCACAGCCAAGACTGTTGGGATTCAAGACACAGGTGGAAGAGGAGGTAAGAGAAAAGTTAGTACCTTAGAAACAAAGAATGACTTAAAGGCAAGAATGTGAAGGTAGTACTACAATAGCAGATTCTTAGTAAGTCTAAACATATTAGAGAATTTTGGTAGACATGCTTTTAAGCACCTGGCAAATACTGAGGTGAAAACACACGGTTAAAGAACCAGAGGGATGAGACAAAAGGATTATTTCCTGGATTTGTCAGTGAGGATGTAGGTTCCAGGACTTTGTTGTGCTGAAGTCAAAATGCTTGATTTGAATGATACAGGCTTTAAGCTTCCCAGAGAATTGAGAAACAAAGATGCATGGGATGAACAGTCAAAGAAATCTGGGTTCCAGGAGTTTCCTGACAGCTTTGTGAGTTTCAGTGACTTACTTCATCTTCCTGAATCTCAGTTTCTTCATCTGTAAAATTGGGGTAATTTATCTCCTTGTGAGAAATACTTTCAGAACTAAATGAGATACTGCCTATAATGTCACCAACAATTACTTTTAATGAAGAATACATAACTGTGTTTGAGATAATTTCCATTCTGTATGAGAATATGAAGATGATTTCCAGTAGATAAATGTGTTCCTATAAAAAAAAATACAATGTTGGCAGATAAGGAACAAACACATTTCTACTTTTCTATCACACTGGGAGAATGAGAGAAAATCTAATGCTGAAAGTGTATTCTTAAATTTTTTTTAAATTTATTTATTTGTCAGAGAGAGAGGGAGAGAGAGAGAGTGAGCACAGGCAGACAGAGTGGCAGGCAGAGGCAGAGGGAGAAGCAGGCTCCCTGCCGAGCAAGGAGCCCGATGTGGGACTCAATCCCAGGACTCTGGGATCATGACCTGAGGTGAAGGCAGCTGCTCAACCAACTGAGCCACCCAGGCGTCCCCTGAAAGTGTATTCTTAAATCAGATTCTTTGGGAAGGAATTATACTTAGAAAGGTATAATCTTGAATTTACTTTACCTAGATTATACATAACTAAAGTCAAGTCAAAACTGTACTTAACTATTTGAATGACTTTCTTCTTAGATGCATGACATACCCTTCTGTCCCATAGGCAACTTCAAATCTCAAAATAACTTAAGAGTCCAAATAGCTCCTGATTCACTCAAGATGGAAGGTGTAGAAGAGAGCATCCTAATCTGTTTGTTAATATAGATCTACTACCTAACCAATACTATTATCACCATTGTGTAAGTAATACTGCCTTAAAATATAAGGCACTTTCTACATCTCAGAATGCATTGATAACCTTACTTGCTCCTTACCACAAACATGTGATGCAGGCAGATATATGACTTTCATCACATAAGAAAAGAACACATAAAACAAAATAGCTTGCCAAAGTACTATCCCCACTGACCTGTTTGCTAGATCAAAGAGTTCAAATGCTTCTGAAATGAAAACGTATTGAGAGATATAGATGATAAGCTAGCTCGAAACCAACAACAAAAGAATGAAGGAAAAAGGAATACCTGGATATAGGCTTATTTGCATACAGGTAACACATATTCCCAGAATATCTTCATGATACTCAATACTAAATTGCCACAGCCTGATTAGGTGCAAGGGAAAGAATTCCTACATACTGTAAGTTTTGACTCAGAAATATAATCATTCTTTGGAACATAGAAATTCTTATTCTCTTTATCTTTATTCATTCAGTAATTTTTCATTGAGCTCCAAAAGCAAGGCACTGTACTAATTGCTATGACTATTCAAGGAAGCAGCAAGAGTTTTTATAAAAAATGTAGAATTACATTAAAAGTATAAATAATAGAAATACAAAATTAATATTTAAGTGAAATCAAATATAAAATTACATTGAAATGTTTTTAAAAGATCTGTTTTTGTTTTCCTTTAATGTATCCATCTAAAAGCCTACTAGCCTTTGGTAGATGAAAGTTTCTAGCTTCCCTATAACTCCCCTTCCTTTTCTCTTACAGAAGGGGAATTCATACTGTTCTTGGTATCTCCAACCCAGCTCTTTTCCAGTGGAAGCTGCTGGCTTTTACCAGTCTCAATACATCTGAGGGGAGAGGGTGGCACAAAAACATAGCTGAGGGGCCCATTGAAAGTGAACAATAAGAGGAAATGACCTGGCAGAGCAGGGCACTTCCTGTTACTTACACAGCAGCACTGGAATTAACAGGGGGGCAATTTTCATTTCCTGAAATCCAGAGCCCAGAAAACAGAAATATTTCCTAACTGTAAGTTAGGAAGAGAGTGAGAGAGAGAGCACAAGGAGCGGGGAGGGACAGCAGGAGAAGGAGAAGCAGACTCCCTGCTGAGTGGGGAGCCTGACAGGGGGCTGCATCCCAGGATCCTGGATCATGACCTAAGGCTAAGTAAGATACTAACAAACTCAGGCACCCAGGTGCCCCTAAGTATGATTTGAACCTTATTTAGGTAAGGTTTTCTAAATCTCCTTATTTTTGGTTTGTATAAATTTAGGCTTTGTGTTCCTGACAACAGGCAAATTGGTGGGGAGGCAGTAATTGGGACTTATTACTGCACGATTATCTTTTCTCCATCTCTCACTAGCATTTATGTTTAGATTGAAAACAGGGAACAACCAATGTGTATTTAACTGTACTACATTCTTTGTGGAAGAAAACTAAGTCTAAAAATATACATAAAATATGAACTTTAATATCACTGAATATGATGGAAAGAAAAAGGAGAAATTAAATGATGGTACAATATATCTATTTCAAATTTCCAATGAGTGCTTCCAGAAAACAAGCAGAAAATAGACTCTCGAGAATCCTATCTGATGTTGGCCTAAAATCTTTGCTTCTTCACCATTTACAGGAAATTGATTTTCTGTGATGGAAATCATCTCAGCTCTGCAGGCTCTTTGAAGTCCTGTCAAAGACCAATGTGCATTTTCATGCATTGTTTGTAAACTATCAGAATACTCTTTCACGAAATTAATTGTTGGAAAAGATACCAGAAGCCAAACATTCCCCCCACCCCTTATTTATAGTCTTAATGTTTCTCAAATAATGTCTTTTCATCTCTTTTATTTACTGTGGAATCATCCAAATCCCATCAGTAGGAAAAAAACATATCACAGGTTTGTTTTTCAGAGACATGCTCACTGGTTCTGATGGAAATATAAAATGTGTCCTCTGAAATAGCCTTGTCCTAGGGGAGCAGAAATGAGCAGACGAGCAGTGTCAAGCACGGGCATGGGGCCAACCACTGAAATCTGAAAGTCAAACCTATCAGGAATGCATCGACATCCTATTAATTCTGACAGAGCCACAGGGTTTGGATTTTAATAGTTGGAAGTTGGAAGTGCATCTGTCTCTGAGTGAATTGAAAGACAACTCCCCCTCCCCCTCCACGTGACTTGCAGACTGACATTTCTTATAAGTAAAGGAAGCATCCTCGTCCTGAATGTTGATCACTCCTGGTTTTGTGGAATGCAGTCTCTGACAATAATGTAATCACTCTAAGAAACACTTGAACGTCATTGTTTCGTGATTAAAGAGAAAGAAAAAAGAATCCACACACTCCTTTATGTAACATTGATCTTGTGTTGTATACCATCCTAATATCTGATTAAAGCTGCAGAGTGAGCACAGATGCATCTGTAGGACAGGCCAGGGGCACCACAAATAGTGAGAGGGGATTGGGTTGGGTGAGAAACTAATTTTGAGTCTTTCTTAGGAGATCTCTAAATTCTGAGAGATTTTCTACACCACTTTTTTTTTCTTATTTGAAATACTGCTCTGTAGATCAATTTCTAAATTATAACCAATCCTATGATAATGAGCAAACTACCAAGAATCTAAAAAGGAAAAATGTAGGTACCTCAAAATTTGCCTTAATGTCAGGAGTTAAAACAAAGGAAAACAACTACCACCACCAGCATCACAATAACAAAAGCATTTCAAACCTAAGATGGGGAATAAGTACTACCTCTGAGGGACTGAGAACAAAGGGGACTTGGTGGTCTTAGTGGAACACAAACTACATGATGGTGTACAAGGAATACTAAAACTGCAATATTAAGCAAGATGTCAGAATAACTATAGGATATTTCAGTATGGGGGAAAACACCAATTAGCCCCTAGATTTTGTGATCAGACTCTAGAGTGATGCTACAGTTTCTAATCTCAGCAACTGGATGATAATATCAACAATATGGACAAAGTCTAGTGGAAAGCAACAGTTGTGTTTAAAAGAAAGAAATTAGACACTAAGAAAGAATTTTTTAAAAACTGATTTATAGTCTAGAAAAGGCCTGGGTTGGGTGAGGGTGTCAAATTCTATATGTATAATGGATTCATTTGGAAGGGAAGCAATATTTAAGGAAAGGCATTTGTTCAGTGTACATATTAAGCCAGATGTGACAAGAATGACTGCCAAAGAAGGGAAACAATAAGGAAAAAGTAAATCATTAAAAAAAAAAATCTGAGGGCGCCTGGGTGGCTTAGTGGGTTAAGCTGCTGCCTTCGGCTCAGGTCATGATCTCAGGGTCCTGGGATCGAATCCCACATCGGGCTCTCTGCTCAGTGGGGAGCCTGCTTCCCGCTCCCCCGCTGCCTGCCTCTTTGCCTCTGTCAAATAAATTTAAAAAATTTAAAAAAATCTGATAGTTGATACAGAAAGTAGGAAGGATTTTTAATCCACCATTGCAGAGGCATTACAGCTTCGCCCAAGTATCTCCTTGGTGTCAGGATCTTAGGGCAGTGTGTCTGTGGGAAGGTGTGCACATGCAGAATGAGCACTGATCACACAACACCCAGGTGCCAGGCACTGTTCACTATGTATCTATTACCCCCAAACACTAAAATAAATACAGGTTTTACCACTTTTTTTTTTTTTACATAAGAGGAAAAAGACACATATAAAACGGAGAAATAACATGTATAGATGTGCACGTTTCAGGTGGAAGAGGCAGGATTTGAACCCAGAGCTATCTGATTCTGCAGTCACCATTTTCTTACCTAACGCTGATAAAGAAGCCAGCAGCTTTTGTGAAGAATTCAGATTGTTGTCATCATCTGCCTCCTAGATATGAATGTTGCTTGGCTTCGCGGCCACAAAACCCCTGAGAGGAAGGCCTCTTCAGAGCTCCAAGCTTTCTACTTTGAGTTGTTTCATCATTAAGCTCGATAAGTGGCATTTCCTTCCCCTTAATTCTGCCACACAAATTAATTCATGTCTCCCAATAATGAGGTGTGAAGCCATGGGTATTATCTCTCCTTTAATGACCATTTGTTATGTTTTAGGGGACTGAATTCTAGTGGAGTACATGCTGGCTGGTGTACTCATTCTTTGAGGCCAGGGATGGGGAGCAGGCAATGAAGAGATCAGAAAAGAGAGAGATTCTGGGAACAGAATGGGAAGGACAAAACACATTCTCCTATGGACACAGAATTTTCAGCCTCAAGGACTCAAGGGTGTGGGTTTGCACTCTGATAAATTAAAAACACTTTAAAAGCTTAGTTTTGAGTACCATTTAATTTCAGGGTAGAAGATCATAAAATAAGATAAAGTATAAAAAACCAGGATGCTGAATATTAAATATGTAGGCTTCTATGAACTCGTGTGTGTACATATATGCATATATATGTAGTTCTCATTTCTGTGATACATATACAAGCATATATTCTAAGGCTAACAATTCATGCATATCTGTCTATCTCTATCTATCTACCTATCTATCTATAGAGAAAGAGTGCATGCATTTAAAAACACAGCAAAATAAATGCCATGGAATCAAAATGTTAAGGCATTAGTTCTCAGGAATTTCAGTATAGGTTTTATGTATTTTCTAAATTTTTTGTAATTTTAAAAATTTCTAAATTGAGCTTGTGTTACTTTTATAATCTGAAAAATATAAAAAACATTATTTAACAACTTTAACATTATTTAACAACTAATAGTAATAATATAATAATAACAATAATGATAATAATAATGCCCATCTCAATGTGTATATGGTTTCCATTACACTTAAAAACTCCTACCATTTTCCCTGCTGTTTTGAGAGGGAAAAGCAGCCTTCCTCTAGATAATTTGTTTTTAAAGTATGCAATTGGCATATAGAAACTTTGAGTGCTTAGGGAAAAAAAAAAGTGAACTATATTTATCAAATCCTGATAGAGAAAAGTAAATAGGATGGTTAACCATTAATTACTCAGTTATTAAATATTTTGGTATCATTAATGGTAGATGCTGTGACCGGGCTTTGAGCATACAAGGACAAATGAACATAGCTAGCTAACAGGCTAATAAATTGGCCAGCAGAGACAGTGTCTTGCATGTAGGTGGGGGAGGCTGATAAAGAACATGAACCACCACCAAGTTTGGCTGACAGTAAACCTTTCTAGACCATTTCCTCAGAGAGGCCTGTTTCAGCATTTACCACATGTACCAGAACAGCTTGACCTTTACTCTACGGAATGCCCACCATGGTGAGGACACCTTGTCTTTAGCTCTAGTAGACAGGCCCGGACTCCAGGGAAACAATAAATTCCAAAACCAGAAATAAGAGAAGGTCAAGAGTCTGAGATAAAAGCAGAAGCTGTATGTATCACATGGCCCCCTGGGACAGCTCTAGCTAGTGTGATGATCCCAAGACTTCTGGTGAAACCTGTTTAAGGCCAGACAGCCTTTACCACCATCGCTCGGCCTTTCAGTGACTCTTGGTGTCCAGCCAGGAGTTGTTGTCACAAGTCCTTCACCTTTTTCACATCTAAAGAACAGCTCAAATTACGTGTGTATTGAGAGGTAGTGGGAGTCTTGTTATGTCAGCCCCCCCACCATGATCAAAAACGGCAAGGTCACTTTGCAGCTGGCAAATTGAAATACTGTAATTTGTGTGCTCAATAAATAACATGAATTAGATGCAGCTCTTTTATCTGACCTTTCTCAAGGAGAAGAGGTAGCATCAAGCCAGTGGGCAGGAAAAGAGAGCATTTGTGGAAGGCAGAGGAGCCAACACGACATCTGAAATTACTTGATAGAAGCCAACATTTTATATCTCTGCTGTAATTCTATCCTGGTTTGAAAAAACAATAACTTTCTTTCTATCTGAGTGACAGCCATATGGGTTTTTTTCTATAGTTCTTAGAAACGTAGAGATGGAAAAGTCTACCTAGATGGTGGGATAGAGGAGGCAGAAAGGAAGGAAGGGTCTTCTCAAATGCAAATGGTTCAGAACATGCTACAGGAGCCTGCTGAGTTTCCTATTTGAGTGATGAGACTGAAATTCAGGGAGGTCAGGGTAACTGATTCAAGCTCATTCAACTGGAAGGGGCAGGCCACAAGGTCTGTGAGCTCTGTCTTTGCACTGTGCCCTTCTATACGCTCTATGTCAGGGGGGGCACTTCCTCCCATGCTCCTTACCAATCTTTGTCTTCTTACCAATCCTTTGCCTACTTCAGCCCTCAGTCACTCTATACCATGGACGGGGGTGGGGGGGTGTCTACATGCTATGGGAGACACTAACATGGCTCACTGTGGCCCACAGCAGTCACCCTGACTGACCCTGTCCTGTCTCTGCCCATAATTACCCCACATCTTCTCACCACCGTGGAAGTGTACCAGGGACGCTCTGAGACAAGCTCCCGTAGATGACCCAGAAGATGGCATTGGGAAGCCACTGCCCCACTGCCTGCCTTTTAGAGTGGCAGAGGACACTGCTGTATGATTTAACAGTGCCATCTCCATCAGTGTCCCAGGACGCCACTCATCTGAGAAGCATCTGCACACAATGCTAATATTGGCAAGATTTCTGAAAAGCTAACTCAGGTATTAAATCATGCCAAATGAACAAGTCAAATTCTTATTGGTCTTCTCCCAAGGTAACTCTCCTAGAGAAAAGTAAAGGTTAAGTCAGTGACTGAAACAGAAGTCAACCCTCTCTGGAAAAAAAGAAATAAAAATTTAAGGCATCTGAAGTCTTTTTTTAAAAATATTTTATTTATTTATTTGACAGACAGAGATCGCAAGTAGCCAGAGAGACAGGCAGAGAGAGAGGAGGAAGCAGGCTCCCTGCTGAGCAGAGAGCCGGATCCAGGGACTCCATCCCAGGACCCTGAGATCATGACCTGAGCTGAAGGCAGAGGCTTAGCCCACTGAGCCACCCAGGCGCCCCTAGACACCTGAAGTCTTAAAGCAGATTCCTTTATAAATGTCTCCATATGCCACCTACCTCTCCTTATTGTCTCTGTTCTGGTCCTCAGACCCTGTGTCACTTGCTAGCATGCCTGTCCTGGTTTGTCGCCTCTTCTCCCTACAAAACGAGAAGATGTTACCTGCCTCCCTGAAATGCCCCATCGTGTCAGTCTGGCCTCGGCTATAGAGAGATTTTTTCCATTGGTGCTGCTCCTGACCAGGATTTTGCCCACCATCTTTTCCCACATAAAGAAAAGAGCCAGCCAGATCTATGCAATATGGCAAGTGTTGGACCTCAGCTCAGGTGACCCTGACTTCTGGAACCAAAAGCTATGGCCTTCCCATGATTCTTCTTTGTATCAACTACAGAGTTATGCTGAGACTAAGACTGAGTAAAGGCTCTAAATACACCATCATCTTGGTCTGCACCCTAAAAACAAAATAGGAATATTTGGGCACTATATTTAAATTATTGGGGCACTGTAATGCTTGCTAATGGGCTGGGGTTCTTGGATCTTAGAAATGGAGCTTTCCACTGGGTTTTGTTGGAAATGCACCACAGTGTTACTAGTTTTCATTTTTCTAAATATTAATAACTATATTTTGTCCAGTGTTCCATGGAAGTTCACAAAAAATGTCGTCTTTGCAGTTTCTATGTGTAAATCAAGGATTCTTATAGAAACTGCACCCATATTAAAGTTTTCTTTCAAAGACAGGCCTTTTCTTTATTGTGCTTTTCCTTCATCCTCACAATTAATTTTCTCTTACGGATAAATGGGACCTATCTTTTTGGTTGTGTTCATGGATCCTTCATGTGAGTGGACACTTGCTTAGTGTTGCTCAGTGACCTGTTTCTCTACTTACACCATGCCAGCCCAAAGCCCAGCCCCAGTGGAATACCAACCACCACAGACAATACCAAAATACAAAAGGCCTCCCATAACCTCCTCAGTGCTTTACTTGCTATCTTCGCATTTCACCTGCAGAATAATAATGGCTGGGAAGGGAGCAATCGATAATGTCCACCTCTGTCCTCCAGGAGGCTTACAGCCTGGTAGCAAGAAGACATGAATGCAGATAAAACAGTGAATAAAACCAAGAAGTAAAAAGGAAAGCAGCAGTGGTGAGTATAGAAATAGTTGGTCTGTTGATTCCAAGGTGGGTGGAGGGGCCTTTTTGGGTTCTACTGAGGAGGACGGCATGAATAACCGTGCAATTTGGAAGGCCTCACCGACTGATTGTCTAGAGTCTGCATCCACCCTAAAGCACTAGATAGCCATACCCCCAATTCACAGTCTTTACTAATGTACGAAAGCTCAGCTTGGTTTGGCGTGAGAGACATGCGTCACTCAATGGTAATGGTAATGATAATTGCTATTTGTATTTATTCATACTCCATATCTTTATACAGAGGACTTGAGGCAACTGGTGATGAGTGTTGATGTGCCCATGATCCAGAGGACCCTAAGCAATTCCAGTTGCTCATGCTTTGCCCACCCTTCTCTCTGTGCGGGTCCAGCTTCATCCCACCTGGGATATTCCAGCGGCCTTCTGAGAAAATCAAGACATTTCCTGACTTACCCTTTCTTTCTACCACATCTGGACAGATTTGCTAGAAGGGCTTTCTCAACCCTAACCTGAAAGTTTAGTAGGAAAAGGACTTTCTGCCCAACAAACTGAGCTATTTCAGTGTAGGAACACTAGGCCTATGTCTGTCATGACTGGGCCAAACAAGCAGGGCCTGTATTGAGAAAATCTTGAAAATTGGGAATGATGTTTTAGCAGTCAAGAATTTTTCTTCTGGGGGCGCCTGGGTGGCTCAGTGGGTTAAAGCCTCTGTTTTCGGCTCAGGTCATGATCCCAGGGTCCTGGGATCGAGCCCCACGTCGGGCTCTCTGCTCCGCGGAGAGCCTGCTTCCTCCTCTCTCTCCCTGCCTGCCTCTCTGCCTACTTGTGATCTCTGTCTGTCAAATAAATAAATAAAATCTTAAAAAAAAAAAAAAAAGAGACGTAGTATTGGAGCTTTCAATGTCACACATAATACAGATATTCAGCTTTAAAAAAAAAAAAAAAAAAAGAATTTCTCTTCTGCCCTCAAGAGCCCAAGGGCTGTGTACACACCCTTTGCCCAGTTTCTGTATAAACTTTTAGGAAATAATTAGAATCCCGTCAATGCTGTATTATGCACTGTAAACATAAGAGCCCTAGCTAACAAAACAAGCAAACAAACAACAGAAACAGACCCATAAATACAAAGAACAACCTGGTGGTTGCCAGAGAGAAGGGAGCTGGGGATCAGCGAAATGGTGAAGGGGATAAAGAGGTACAAACTTCCAGGCATAAACCAAATGTCACGGGGATGAAAAGTACAACATGAGGAATATATCAATAATAATTTAATAATTTAAAAAACAGCTTTCTGCTTTTTGATATGATTAATAATTTACAATGAGGACACTTTTCAGAAGAGTTGAAGGAAACCAATGATCTTTTCATAGATCTAGGACTCCTATGCCTCTTTTGTAGCAAGGAAATGCCTCGCTCCAGATCACACACCCAGAGAAGGCTGAGAATTAGAATGCTTCTAAGCTTCTCCTCCTTGCTGGCCCTCTTTCCTTTCTTCTTCCCTACATTTCCTCCCTCTTTCCTTGGCCCCTCTTTTCCTACTTTTTGCCATACTTTTGACTGCCTGCTTTGGCCTAGCACCACTTGGGAGTTTGCTTCTCTTCCTTCAACCAATCTCAGATGTTAGAAATCTGCACGCAGAAGGGGGAAGTAGTTCTTTGTGTATCTGACATTTCTGGACTCTTGAGGACTGGGCTATTCCTCCTGCACCACAGAGGAGCCCCTGACCCTACGTGGAAGCAGCTCGGCTGCCCTCAAAGGTCCAGGCTGGACAGGCTCTCTGCAACTGGCCTAACAGGGGGTGTAAAGCCACAATCTGTTCTCCAACAACTTGTGATTGTTTTCAGACTCCTACAAAGACTACAGGATAATGAAATCAGTTTCTCCACATACAACTTGCTATACCTTATGTTTATACTTCAAAAAAAAAAAAGTGAGAGAAAAAAAATTGTTTTTCAGGAATTTTTATCCAGTGTGGAGAAGAGTGAGAACCTTTTAAAAATTGTTTTGTTTTTATATTGACAACTCTAAGTGATAAGCAGAGTTGAAACTGCCAAGTAAAAATGGGCTCTGGAGTGTAAAAGAAACTTTTTTTAATCTCTTATGATTGTAACTCTGCAGTCACATATGGAAATGTATTAAACGGGGACCACCTGTCAAACATTTTTTGAAAAACAGAAGGAAGATTTTTTTTTTCTGATTGTGTATGGTTTTTCCATAAACTATAGAATTTCACTTAAAAGTAAATCTTTGGGTGGGAGGAGAAACTAAGAGGGTATTCCTGTCTATTAATTAGAAATCTTTTATTTCAAAAGAAAGAGAGATGCGATACATACTTTATGAAATGTAATGTGTTAATTTGAAGAATTTAAGGGAGATAATGGGACCAAATATAATCTGAGAAAAGAAAGAAGTTTTTATCTTCATAAATACAAGAGACAAGATGAATTAAAAAAAGACCACTGGCATTCTACCGCATAGAACCGAAGCCTTAGCATTGAATTTCCAGGGGCCATGGTCTTGCTCCCATATGCAAATAATACTAAAATGAGAAAAGCAAAAGAACAAGAAATAGAAACCGAGCAGTACGTGACCTGACCACTCCATCTTGGGAGAAGGTTTGGAGAGGAAATTGAGGATGTTTTGTCCAAGGACAGAGGGAGTGGGCTGTGTTTCAAGCTTGAAATTTCTTGGATCCGTAGACCCCTCGTCCTTCCAATGGTGTAATCTTTGTCGATGTAAATATTCTAATTGTATATCCTGGGTGTCCCATTTATTCCACCTGGTGGCCTATGCCTGGAAAGAACCCCCAGGGGTTAGAAATGGTAGATTTCTTTCTTTTGGCGGCTTTTGTTAATTAGCTTGGGTTTCAGGCACAATAGTAGAACTGCCACCACCATTTCTAATAAGTAAAAATGGAAGCCAATAAGGGAACAAGGTAAAAGGGGAAAATGACAATAACTAACTAAATGATAACTAATGAAGCCAGGCAAGACTTTCATATCAACTGGCCCAAGCTGTTCTGTTGGTTCAGGACCTGATCAAGTACGCAGGGAAGGAATATCCATTTCCTCATCCTTGGGTTCTCTGTACTTAAACCCTGAGGTAAGTAAGTGTAACTAGTTCCAAGCTTTAGATCATTAAATGTGATTTAGGTTCTTTCTCGCTCTAATGAGAGCTGCATATAATTATTTTTATAAAATCTCCCACATGATGCTTTAATCATGACTATGGCACATCAGTTTTAAACAAAACAACAGTCTGTGCAATTCGATCCATGTCCTGTTTACAGACTCACAGATGTTAAGCCATAGGAGTGATAGATGATGAAGCAAAGCAGGCAAATCACAGCCCAAATAATTGGCTGTTTGGAGACTTTAGTTTGCAATGTTAACATTCATGTTTCAACCAGAAAAATGAATTCCATGACCTGGATTTTTGGAGCGGCTCCATGTCTAGACCCCATTTTTTCTTGTAACCAACAAAGGTTTCACACTCACAATCCTGTGTGCCATTGAGTAATATGGATGGATGAGGGAGCTGGGTGTAAAAGTAAATAGGGATTTGGGGGGTTGTGTCTTAATGAAGGGCCCATGCCTCATGGCCAGAGCCAGCGGCTATACTATTGCATATAATTGTTGTAAAATATTCATATTTTTACAAGGAAAAGTCAGTAGTCTGGGGCTCCTAATGTTAAAAAAAATCCCTGATTTTAAATTTGGGAAATTATATTAAAACATATTTATGCATGCATCATTCATGAGGCACCCATGGGCTATTAGTTTGGGACTTTTGCTCTGAACTGTATATATTGCCAGGATAGATATCACATACCTTGCATTATTATTATTATTATTATTATTATTACTATTGCTATTATTATTATTAGCATCTTTTTCATTGTCTAGTGCCCTGAAATGAAATGGACACTTGATGGGTGTGGAATAAATGACTGAAAGGCACCAGTGAGTATAATGGTATTAAGATGGAAAGGGACTCGGGACGCCTGGGTGGCTCAGTTGGTTAAGTGGCTGCCTTCGGCTCAGGTCATGATCCCAGCGTCCTGGGATCGAGTCCCACATCGGGCTCCTTGCTCGGCAGGGAGCCTGCTTCTCCCTCTGCCTTTGCCTGCCACTCTGTCTGCCTGTGCTTGCTCTCTCGCTCTCTCTCTCTCTGACAAATAAATAAAATTTAAAAAAAAAGATTTTAAAAAGATGGAAAGGACTCTCCCATGGGCAGATAGGTAGTGGCAGGGGCAGATGAATATCATTTCAAGTTCTGCCTAATGTCCTTGAGCCAATGCTATTCCCCCTTCTCAAGGTTTTAGTGATGTAAAAGCAGAGTAAGAGGATTGCAGATATCCATTAGGCTGTGCATCAAAAGTCATTCATAGGCTAGATCTTTAGCAAAAAAATCTGTTTCACATGCAGGGGAAGGGGCAGCGAAAAGAAGGTGCTGATGATATATATTATATTCTCTTGCATTTTTAAACACATACTATATTCTGGTAAACATTACAGATGTATTCTTTCATTTGATCTTCACAAACATATCAGACATTTCCATGTTCTAGAAGAAGAAACTTGGAGAAAGAGAAATTAAGGGAACCAGTCCAAAATCGTGCAGTTACTAAACTGAATCTACCGTACCTTAGGTGCTTCCACACGTGGCTTTAGTTCTCAAACAACCATGTAAGACGGATATCATTTTACATATATTTCAAGGGAGGGGAAAGTCTTAGGTAATGCAAAAAAGAGGCATGCACCGAGCAAGTGTAACTAGTTAAACTTAGACTCAAATCTTACTCTTTTGACTCAAAAGAACATGCCTTTTACATTAATAACAAGACTTGCTCTTCCAGGAGCACTTGGGTGGCTCAATTGGTTAAGTGTCTGCCTTTGGCTCAGGTCATGATCTTAGGGTCCTGGGGAAGCCTGCTTCTCCTTTTCTCTCTAACCCGGCCCTCCCCACTCATGCTCATGTTCTCTCTCTCTCTCTCTTTCTCTCTCTCACTCTCTCTTAGATAAATAAATAAAATCTTAAAAAAAAAAAAAAGGACTGCTCTTCCACATGCTCTGTTTGTATTATATCATGATGGCTCCTAATATCCCTGCAGAGTAGGCAACAGAATCTACACTTCACGGTTGAGTTCAAGCTCCTTATCCAAGTGTGTGTAGATAGCAAGTCAGCCCAAGCACAGGTTTCAATCCAAGGTACAAGTCCAATTCTGTCTGGTTCCACCATGCTTCATGCTATACAGTCCTCCTATACCCTTCCCTGCACAAACTCATTACTCATCATTCCACCTACCCACAGACAGCTTAGGGCAAGCCTGCAGCCTCTCTCTTCCCCAGTAAGGTCTCTCTACAGTGTTGTCTAGGTGTGTTTGAGAACATTTAAACTGTGTCATTTAAACCTCTGCTCTAGTGCTTCCAAAGGCTTCTCCTCCCACCTAGAATAAAATCCAAATTCTTTCATAGGATTTATGTGTCATGGACTGCCCCTTTCAGTGAAAATTTTCTTCTTCCAAAACTTGTTCCCTCACTTTATTGATCAAATATTATTTCCTCAAAGTGGCAATGTTAGAAATCATTATCTAAAACAGAGTGGCTGGGGCACCTGGGTGCCTCTTATCAGTGGAGCATCTGACTCTTGATTTCAGCTCAGGTCATGATCTCAGGGTCCTGGGATTGAGCCCCACATTGAGCTCCCCACTTGGCAAAGAGTCTGCTTAACTCCCTCTCCTTCTGCCCTTTTCCCTGCTTGTGCATGACTGTACTCTCTCTCTAAAACTATAAAGTTTTAATAAATCTGTAATAAAATAAAAATTAGTCTCTGCATTAAGTTTTTCCTCTTTTTATCACATAGAGCTATCTAAAATTATATCATCTCTGTATTTTCTTATTGCCTATCTACCTCACTGGAATGTAAGTTCCATGAAGGCAAGGTTATTGCTGCATTCACAGCTGTGTTTAAGCACTTAGTGTCTGAGAAAGTCTGACCTGCACAAATCTCCTTTCATGAATGGCCAAGTGACTTCAAGAGTCCAGGTACATTCTCTAACATTTGGCATGCACGCTGATGTTTTCAGAGTCGAAACACAAGGAGAACAGTCGTGTCTTGAAATCACTGAAAACAAATGCTGTGAATAAACACAGATGTAAGAAAAGAAATGTTTGGTGGGTTCCAACTAAGTAACTGAAGAATAGAGTCATATACCTTAGAACAGAGAATAAAAATAATTAAGCTGTGAATGTTGTTAGCGGAGATTTCAATTCTTTCAAAGATTCATGCAGAGAAAACAACTTGAAGTTAACTTGAAGTTAAAAGAAAGAGATTTTTTTTATGGAAGAAGAATAAATGTTGTTTTCCTTTCTCCTTTCCTTAAGTTGGAAAATTAGATGAGAGACAGAGATAAGCGAAGAGGGAGAGGTGTATAATTTTGAGGGCTATCCTAGGAGGTGGTGACTTTTCTATAGTACACATGTAAGGGAGGAAACCACATTGATTTCAAAATTGGAGATTTAAGCAAAGTCAAAGTTGCTTTTATTGACTTTTAAGAAGGAAGGTAGAGTTTGCTTGTTTAGGTTCATGTAGAATGATGGGCCCTGACAGCCAGCATTTCTGTCTTGAAGTGTCTTCATGCAGATAAGATGAAGACATCCATGCCTGACTCTTCCAGGAGCCATGATTCCATCTTGGCATTTGCTGTAAATGGAAACTCTCTCTGGGTAGACAGATAAAACAGTTTCCTTCTGACAAAATAACTACTTCTCTAGCTATGCTTGCAAGGCCCTAGAGACCACATGTTCCTGTCCTCATTACAGCCCAGGGAGTGGGGGTGGGCCTAGTGTGGTATGATTGAAATTGCAAACATGGTGGTCATGTTATGTTCATTCTGGTTGGACTCAAACACAGTATATGCTAAGTCCTAGTCTCCAGGAGGGCTCTTCCTGTGGTGCCCATTGGTGTGTATGTGTGCGTGGACCTTGCAAGGCAACTGACTTCTGACCTCTCTGCCTTCCTCACTAGTCTAGTTGTTGAGATTGTTTATTTCTTCCAAATCCCAGTCCCATAATCACCCCCATCATTGTCTCCCCTCCACTAGACTCCTACCCAGCAGAGTAGATGATGAGTCTGAGCTCATGCAGACTGAGTTTTCACCTTAGCTCTATTAATTTGCTAGCTGAATGAACTTGGTAAACATATTTTTGTCTCTCTAACCTATATGTAAAATGGGATTTAGAATATCTACTTTGCGGGGTTGTTAAGATAATTAGAAATAAATTGATGTACTAGGTACTCAGTTCACAGAAGCTGAATGAATCTCTCCATTGTGCCAAGAAACATAGTCAACTTTTAGCCTCTTTCATGGTCTAGACTTCTTTTTTCTAGACCTCTTTTTCTCACTGATAATTCCTCTGATTCTACTTTTTTGTTTATCATTGAATTTGTATATTTTCCTGTTGCATTGTATATGGTTATTGCCGATAATCCTCAAAGCTTTTGTGAAATTGGCAGTGTATAATATAAACAAACAATATAAGCAAACACATATAAAATAAAACAAATAAATATGGCCTCCGGCCACAAATTCCCAAAGCCTCGTTTTCTCTAGTTTTAAACTCTGTCAACAATGATGATAATTTATAAATCCCAAAGAACCAACAAAGTGAGAAATGTAAAATTTAACACAGGGCCTGCCTGTGCAGAAGCAATACTAATTGCAGTCATTTATGTCAACAGCTTACCATTTATACCTAATTACCATGCCTCAAAATTGCATTATGTATATCATTAGGTATGTGTCAAATTAACTCTGTTGTAAGTTTTATTTGATTATGCCACTATTCTCCTCACCTGCATGCTCAGTTTTTATAGTTTGTTGCTTATGCATCATGGTCAATTGCTCTCAAGCTTAAAAAAAAATGGTAAAGACAGCAACCACTGGAGAGAAGAGGACTAAAACTTGTGATATCTACCACTGAAGAACTGATTGTTAGGGAAGAGAGGGATCCAGCCTATTAATTTGATGACCCTAACGTTGACCCGCTGCTGCCCACCATCGGTTTGTTTTGTTTTGTTTTGTTTTTTCCTTTCCCTTGGTGGCAATAACTGTCTTTTTCTCCATTAGCATAGGAAAATCTGACATGGTAAAAACATAGGATTTAGTAGATGTGGATTCAAAGATCTGCCATTTACTTGGTGTAAAGTGGTTGGTGTATGTTTCCTGACTGTCTATAATCTCAGCTTCTTTGGACAGGAATGCTGATATCTCTTTCATAGACTATTTGTAAGGAGAAATAGTGACTGTTCATTCCCATTAAGAAATGGGAATACTGTTTCGTGTTTGGGAAGCTCTAAGTGGTAGAGTTTCCTATCCTCATTCTTCAAATGTTTTCATCTCTCTGGATAAGTATCCTTCAAGTTCTTCAAAATCTGGATAAACTCTTTCATACAGGCAGACATGTTGTTTGTTGACATTTGATAATGAGCTCAAATGTGACAGTTGGCTTTCAAAAGAGGACCATAACCTTTTGATCCTTGCCTGCTTGGTTTTCAGCTAAGCCTCTGAAGTGTCACAACTGGAATCACAGAGCATCATTTATTAGCTGTAGAAGGAAACATAAGGGTCACCTTGTCCCATGCCTTCATTTTCCGATGAGGAACACTGGGACCCAGAAAGGTTAAATGACTTCACTGTGGCCTCACGGTTGGTTAGTGACAAAACAGGGACAAAATGTTCACACTGATCTTTTTCACTGACTAAGTACAGAGGTTGGCAAACTATGACCCACAGGCCAAATCTGGCCAGGCGCCTATTTTTGTAAATAGAATTTTATTGGAACAGTGACATATCCAATTCATTTACAAATTGTCTATGGTTTTTCTTTTACAACAACAGAATGAATCGTTGTGACAGAGACCATATGGCCTGCAATGCCTAAAATATTTACTTTCTGGAACTTCAGAAAAAGTTTGTGAACTCCTGATCAAGAAGAACAGTTCCAAAACTCCAACTCATGAAGTGAGTTATCACCCCAATTTTTTTTTTTTTAATCTGAGTGGAAAAGCCAACCAAGCAACAACGTTCAACACTTTTTACTCTGAAGTGAGTTTTGTATCCCAAGAGTTACACAGTGTCACAAGTGTGATGTCAATCAAAAGCAGCTGTTCCTGTTAGGGGGCAGGACTGTGGAGGTTAGGCAGTAAAACCCATAAAATATATGTTCTCTGAGCTACTTCACATGAGCATTCTCTCTCAGGTCTACGCTGAGTTCAAGTAAGAACTCCACTAAGGAGTTCTCACTTGAAGGATGAGGAGTGTGTGTGTGAGAGAGTGGACTGGAAGATTCCTGTGGGCCTGAGGACAGATCATGGTCTCAGTCACCCAAACACAGCCTATCGGCCATATGCAACACACCTCCAGAATACCTGCTCCCCACCTAAAAGGGGCAACTCAGATTCAGCCTAAGAATAGGAAGAAACACCAAATGCCAACCCTGTTGGAGTAGAAAGGTAAAATCCAGGTTCTGCTCTTAGGAAGAAGACAGCTATGAGCAAGACGCATATGCAACTGGATTCCCAGTGCAACTTATCAAATGCTGCAATAAATAGAGAATCACCAAAAATAACTCTAATGCCCTTTCTTTGTTTCACACTTGAAAAAAACTGAGCCTCAAAGGTTTTTGAACTAATGAGAACACTTGGGGACAGATCCTTAAACACTAGCAAAATCTTTTGCATGCTTATTATGTATCAGGCTCTGCTCCATAAGCTTTGAATACATATTAGATCACTCAGTCCTCACAGTAACTCTGTAAGGTAGCTTTTCTTGTCATCTCATTTTGCAGTAGAGGTAGCTGAGGCACAAAGATAAGGGACTTCCCTGGATCAATCATACTGTTGGGTGCATGATGAAGCTCGGTTTTGCCTCAGCCAGAGCTTCTATGTCTATGGACTCTTAAGGATTAGGCAAAATGCTCACATTTACTGGGTCCTACTCTGGGCCTGACACAGACATCAGGTCCTGCCATTCCTATGGTAACTGTTGGGCTGTGGTTGGGCATTGGCTTAATGGTGATCATTTTCATTCATTTCACAGATGCATAAACTGAGGCTTGGAAAGTCATTATGATAATCTGTTCTGGATCTGGGGGTCACAGTACTGCCTCTCTGATTTGTCTCTCCTCTTGGTCTCAAGGCAAGTTTACTGTCCTCTTACCATCCCCCTCAGCCTTGCCAGTGTACCAAACTACCTGTTTACATTTTTCAGACATAACCTAAGGGTCTTCAAGTCTTAATCCTATTTACAGATTGAGACTGATGATTGCAGCCATATGCCAATTCTATTTGTCTGGGTTTTCTGAGATCATGTTACATTAACTGGAACAAATGTACCTTCTCCCAAAACCTTCTCTTAGAAGCACTTTCCAAAGCTAGCTGGAGTCTCGTGTGTGACGGAGGGGCTGGTCAGGCATGCACACTGTCTCTAGAGCAGCAAAAGCTTTTTCCATTGCACTTGTCCAGAAGAAGCCCCACTGCTCTTGCTCCAAAATTTCAGGGGACTTGGTCACTGATGGCTTATCCTGGAGAACCACAGCCATTTAATGTTTTTCTTTCAAAGGTTAATTAATTATTTATTTATTGAGTTCATGAATCCAAAAGGACTGGTGACAGACCTCAAGGTAAACACTTCCCCTCTCATCTATCCCTGTTATGCATGCTAAAAATATATCTGCATCACCTTGAAAAGCAATATAAGGATCGAGGTGTCCAAACTAATTATCCAAGGGAGAAAAATAAGCATGGTTAGAAAAAGCAGCTTCTGGGAGATGGGAAAGAAAAAGTGAAAATCTACTGTTTCCTAATAAGCCAATTAAAGTGGATATACTTTAAGTGGACCCATCACTAATAACATTTTACACTGTGCCCTTGCACACAAACATACACACACACACACATTATTTAACACATGGTCCTCTCTATTTTCACGTGCAGACATAGACCATAGGTTAATTTTAGAATTCCAAAGGATAAAAGTGCTACTTGGCAAACTCAAATATGATTAGAGGAGGTTGAATAGCAGTTGTTGAAAGACCTAACAGTGTTCAGAGTGTAAAAACGAAGGTCAAGTTGGGGCATTATCACCGCCTTTGAATATCTACAGGGCAGTCATGTAGAAAATGGAATAGACTCATTTCATTGTTCCAAAGTGCAGAGCTAGTATGACTGATGGAAGTTACATAAGTATAGCCAACATAAGTATAAAAACATTGAACAATTAGTTCTATCAAAAAAGGGAATGATTTGCTTCAGAGAATAGCAAAGTCTTTCCTCATAAAACATTTCAAAAAGAGGCTTGTATGGGTTACCTGTCAAGGATTTTGTAGAAAAATTCGCCCATTCTTTAAACAACAGCAGTGGTTCTCAGTCCCAGCTATTAAAAATTCTGAGACTGGGGTCTCACCCCACAGATTCTGGTTTAATGGATCCACAGTGGAGCCTAGACATTAAGATATTTAAAAGCTCCCCATCTGATTCCAGTGTGCAACCAGATGAAGAACCACAGGTCTAGGGAAGGCATTCATCTTATTTGTCACTCTATTGACAGATATTAATGGGGCAAATACAGGAGGCTTGATTCTCTGAACTGAAGTAGGGAGAGTAGCAGATGCTAGTGGTGCCTACCCACACCCCTCACTCCTAACACTTCAACACACCAGAATTTTCACCATCTGAAGACTTTGTGTTCTCACAAGAGACCTCTTTACATAACACATGGCAGGACAGAAGTGCCAGAGCACCGTTGCTCCTTGGACATATTCCTCAAGCCAGGATGGATGGGAACTAGCTCGTTCTATAAAGGGGTGACTCTGAGGCAAATGTTCTACAACTGGGCCTCACAGTTTCTCCAGTGAAATTAAGTCCCAACCATCTCACCCCACCTTCATTAGCTAACACCCATTTTCTGAAACCTCCTTTCTCTTCTGTGTCTCACTGTTCCTTTTACCTCCCAAAAAAGTTCCTTGCAGCTGAAAACTGTCTCAGAGTCTGCTCTGACAGAATCCAAACTAGGCTCATTTGGGCTTGGGGAAGCCCACACCACAATGAGGAAAGCCAACCAGTGAACAAATCTCATAACTAAAGGAGACCATATCCCAAATATTTAGGTAAGTGGAAAGTTCTGGAGGTTACCTAGCTGCTGCATTACGCTCAGTTCTCAGGCAGCCAAATTGTGATGAGTCCAGCAACATTTGATGCCAGGGGTCACACTGCAAGCCAGCATTCTATGTCCTCTTTAAATGATAGAGATTATCATTTTAAATATTTATTAACCAGTATTTATTGTACCTACACTCCCCACATTTTATTTCTATATTTTTGTCTAGTTTTCTATTTTTTCTACTTTTTGATCAATGTCATTAGCCTTTCTCCCTTCTTCAGAAAATCAATGGATGGTATGAAATATTTAAATCATGTCATTATGGTATGAAGGGTTAAATTTTTATAAATCTATCAGTAATCCTGACCTCAACCTCCAGCCTTAGCCTAAGGGTAGTTTTAGGTTGGCTAATCACTCCTGGAATATTCTAAGTGGAATTAACCCCAGGGATGGTCTAGATGACCTTGGTTCCTGGATTTTGTACAGAGCCTCACCAATAGTTTCCATAGCAACCAAAGTTGATAAATGAGGATGATTTTCATTTGCTTCTCTCTGAGTTACAACTTTCTTTTAATAGGAAACTAGAGGAGAAATATGAAATATGATTACCAAGCCGAGAGGGTTATATGCTATTATAGGATAGGATTACCAGCTATTTTCTTCAAAACTGAAATTTAGATCTTGGCTTGTCTGTTCTCTTCAAAGTCCCTCAAATCTGTCATGTTCTTCTCCCACACCCTGCCTTTCCATGTTGTCTTTCTTGGAATGCCCTCCATTTTCCTCTCTGCCTTTCTGTATTTTCTCCAGCTACTATTTCCATATCTGCCGCCCTCTCCCTCAATAAAATCCCCTCTTATCCTTATTAACAGGGATCAGCTCTGAGGGATATATCAATTTTAATTCCACATGATGTATATAATGATTATATTGTTGTTAGGTGGACCGGTTAAGAACAAAGAAGTTGGCAAAAGACAGCGCTGTGATTCCAGCTGTGCTACTTAACAATTCTGAGATCTTGAGCTATTGGCTTCACCTTCCAGGGTCTCAAGTCCCTTCATCGGCAAAATCTGGATAACAATAGAACTGACCACATCTGTGGTAAGGGATTCCATGGAATCCTGGACAGAATATCTTAGCACAGTGACAGACATGTAGTGTACATTCAGTAAACGATAGCTAAAGCAGGATCCACTTTCATTGTTGGGTCACTTCATGAGAGAGCACTCACATCAGGAGCACAGATGGGACAGTCAGACAAGCCCTGCTTCACGACTGCCCTACACACACACATTGGTTTTTGTAAGTTAGAGTGCATTCAGCAAGTCACTATACCCCCCAGGCTCCACATCTTTATCTATAAAATGCATTTGCCACCACCTACTTCACATAATGTTGGTCAAGTTTAACTCAATAAATCACCACATGGGAAGCCCCTAGCCATTGTGTTTTTAGTGGATGTCCCACACATTTATTTCCCTTGCCCCACTTCTTCTCACCTACCCTTTACAAAGTTGTAATTTCCTTAAAAACAGTAAGCATCAGATGTTCACCAGATAATTAACGCATCATTACATGACTGAGGACACATGTGGTTTTGGTGCAAACACATGCAGAGCATTTGCATGCTAAGCTAACAGTAGGTGTTCTTGATCTTTGGGTCTGAGAACTTTGCCCACCTAAGCAGAAGGATAAATCGAGATTATTTAGGCTGAGGAGACAAGGGTACATCACCATCTATATGAGACAACTTCGTAAAGCTAGGTCCCGGGTTATCTTTCCAACACAGCAGTCTCAAAATGTAGATATACATGGTTTTAAATGAATTCACTTGGCAATCCACTTAAGGGCCTAAGGCCAGTGACTTAAGACATTTAATTGAAATTCATATGACAACGACAACAGAGGAGAATATTTTTAAAGTGTTGAAACATAGACTTAATTAGTAGCCCATTAGGAGGTCCAATTAAGGAAGAACATCTTACCAATGCAATGTCGAAAATCACACAACCAGTAAGTGGCAGAACAGATTTTTAAACCTGGTTCACTGTAATTCCAAGTCCTCCTGGCAAGGTTAGCAACAATGAGCAAGTTCTGGGTGCTCAGGAGGGTGGTCAGAGAAAGAACAGTAACCATGTGAGCAGGCAAAGCAGGATGTGCCTGGAGGACACAGGAGGGTGAATGTGTTTCTGTCACTGCTGTTTAGAAACCTTCCATGGCTTGGCATTGCTCTTAAGACACAGTCTAAGCTCCTGATACCAGCCATAAGGCTTTCCAATGTGTGCTCCAGACCAGTTCAGCATGAATCATGGACTGCTTCTCCCCACTATACTCAGAGATCTATGTGTCACCCTGGAATATTTTCAGTTTAAGACTCTCTTCTATGGCTCTTGATAAATGTTCTTCCTCTTGGAAACTTCCATTCTCTATCCCACTCTGGGGTGTTAGCTAGGACATCCCATCCCAGATCAAGTCCTCTACTTGGTTGGTACTCCCTATTGCTGCCTGAAGAACATTTCTTACATCCTGATTCTGTGTTAGTCACTTATGGATGTCCAGCACAGGGCTTAAAATGTTGGCAAGCAGTAAGTGTTAAATAGGCATTTAAAAAAAAATGAATAGGCCTGGATACGTCAAAAGAAGGACAGAGAGCTCTCCAAGAGGAGGGAGGGGGTGCTAAGTAACAACTACCCAGGATCCACTATCCAAAATCAAGATTATTTGCTCCCATAATTCATATTTACAGCCAATTTATAAGTTGACAGAAGAAACCCTGGCATGAAACTACAACCTTCATTAGGGAAGGCAGTAAATGAATGCATAAAATTAATAAGTTGAAGCTGAGATATCACACATTGGGCAGATTTAGAACTATGGGTCACTGTACTTCGAATTTGTTATTTAACACAGTGACAAATATAATAGAGGCCAAAATTATTAAATATATTGATATAATAGCAAACATACACTTTCTAGTTGTATTTTTTAATCAGAAATAAATTTTGCTTATAGAAAAAAATAGATATTTCGATTGGGAGTTAGGTCCTTTACTTCTCACTGCATTTTTTTTTAAGTAGTAGAGAGAATTAAGGACTTCCTTCCCCACTGCACCATTCCCAAGAGTTTTTGGAATGATACAGAGGTAATCACAAGAGACAAAAGCTTAGATTTTCAACTGCTAAGACAGATGTTATTGAATAGCAGCAACACCTGCCCAAAAGTCAAAAGTCTGGACCCTCTCATTGCCAGAGGACTGGTCTGGGAGGGTCAAGAGGCTGCCTCCGTGTTCCTCATGGATGACGCGGGGATTGTTCTGGCCACGACACGAGATGCACAGGCGGCCCGGCTAGATGTAAACCGTCCAGTGTTTGTTGGCTCCGTTAAAGCTCTAGGATTTTATTTTGTAGTCAGGGTCACAAGAAGAGAAGGAGTGCAGGCCGCCTGGACGCCGTGATTCCTCCCCTGGATTCTCACGACACACTCCATGCGGCTCTCAGAACTCATAATGGCCCTTAAAAACTGTTCAGTTTTTGCTGTTGTTGTTTCTTTTCCCCTTCTATTTGTAGAAAATTTCTTAGCCATGGAAAAGTAATGCAGAAAATCATGTTTTTTGCCTTTGTGACACATCTTAAAGAGAGTTCTGAATCCAGATAATGCAGCCAAAAACACTGGCTTGGTTGTGATATCGACCTCCATTTTCACTACCATCAGAATAAAGTTGGTTATTTTTTTGGGTTTGCTTACTCTGTGACAGGCACTTTCTTGGATCACATGGTACCAAAGTCCCATTTCCTCTCCTTGCATTTAAGTTTTCTTTGTAATGACAAGCATCAAAATGTAATGTCTAAACAGCCACATTCTTTCTTTACTCATTTATCAAAACTAAATCTAATACATAAGGACTCAAAATAATGTAATCACTGGAAATGTGATGGACTAAAGTAGGAGATACGTGTAGACAGACTAAAGGGGGTTATATGGTCTGGCTGGAAATAATAAAGAATTTAATGGAACACTCACAACCATGAAGAGTTCCATGAAAACAATACATATGATTAACGGAAGTTAAAAATGGCATATTTGCCCACAATTTTATAAGAATTTAATATATTCAAGGAAAACTGTTGATGAGATTCATTTATTCCGTGTGTGTGTGTATGTGTGTGTAATGCCTAGTATTTTATAGGCACAGTTTAAGGAGATGAGGATATAACAGGGAAAAACAAAAATACAACTCCCTGCCTCAAGGCATTTCCATGGTAAATTATTTTTTGAATTAGCTCTTGGGATATGGAAAGCATGCTTGCTAGAAGGATTTGAACAGTAAATAATACATTAAAGTAGATCATAACCCTTGAAGACATGAGACAGCTAACCTAGGAGACCCTTGTGTATGGCAAAGCTGGAGCAGCATGGGTGGAATTGTATGCAGCCAGACATCTTCATTTATTCAAAAATCCCTTCAATTCATATTTATTGAATCCTTCAATAAATCAAGATCACGTTCATAAAGGTAAATGGTGGTTTTTACCCAATATCTCTCCAGCATCTGTATCAGTGTACTCCCTTTGAAATAGTCACTGTTGAAGACAGACATCAAGAGATTATGCAGTACATTTATGCCTTGATGGCCTGAGATCTTCTTAGAGAATAATCAAGGAGGTAAGCTAGCCCAAGCCTCTTTGCAAAGCAAGAATTCTCTCTGGTACAAAGTCTCACCCACTTGGGCTCCAGGTGACAAGCAGCTCTGCAGCACAGGCTGTAAGTAGCTCACTCCATCTACTAACATCTTAACTATTGCCAAGTCTACCTCGGGGATGCAGGGCTGTCAGAAAGACATCTGGAACAAGATGGCACACTTTTATGGCAATAACTATGAAAGGTTACTTCATATTGCAGAGCATCAACCAAACTCTCTGTATTATAATCTCACAACCCCTGTCTGCATTCTGAAATCCAAAAAAACCTGACATTAAACCACTTTTTTCCATAGGTTGCTTGATGAAGAAACCTAAACTAAACTAATGCAGGCTCTTTACTGATACCACGTTGTGTGACTATTCATACATTTTCCTATAGAAATATTAATGTGTTTGATTAAGGGTACTCTCTTAGACCTCACTGGAGTGTTAGTTAACATACAGTATATTCATTGACTTCTTCCTATACATTTTAAAAAATTCTGAAAACAAACTTGTTGCCAAGGTTCCAAAAACGGGGTTGTGTTTTGGCTAAGGCTCTCATTTCTTTTATGAACCTCTTGATGATGAGCTACATCATCAGGCTACATCTCATCTATCTTGATGATAGCCACCCCTATTTTTATTTATTCTTGATTTATTTAAGGTTCAGTCACAGAGCATTCCCCATCTTTGTGAAATATTCCTGGTAAGTATGAAATTTAACAGCTTTATACAATTCTGCCACATGGATACAATATAAATTATTTAAGTATTCTTATAATGTTGGAGTTCATTTTCAAATATTTGCTTTCATAATTCTGAGATGAACATCAAAATCTGCTCACATGTCTCTATCCATTTAGAGTAGATTCTAGGAAGAGGACTCCTACCTGAAAGGGCCAGGGTGTTAAGCTTGTTAGCATTAAAAGAAATTGAATCTGACTTGAAAAATTTCTAATATTCTTGAGTCCTGCCCCTTCTTCAGGAAACATCAGGAGAGGTGGGCTATGTGCGTTCACGCGTATGTGTGCATGCATGCATGTGCACATGTTTGGGAACAAAACTTAGTGGTATGAGTGATTTTTTGGCACAATAAGGATCTGGGCATTTAGCAACTAGGAGGAAAAACAAAGTGGCAGCTTCCAGTGGAAAGTACACCTGCCCAGGTGTCAGCAGAGCTGGCACAAGGTTCCTGGCTTCAAATACCCATCTGTTTTTCTCCACTCCTCGGTTTCCCTTTCTCTTTGTTAACCTCTGCCCTATTGCTCTAAATGGGCTATTCTGAAGATAAAACAGTTCTCATGAAAAGCCTTTTAAAGTAAAAATTTCTGTACAACTGCAAGGTGCTATTTATTCAACACACCAGCAATGGAAATTTTTGTCAGCTGTGTACTATTTACAGTCACTAGCAACATGTATCAAATTTTAATTCTTCCCATGAAATCCAAAGCTCAAAATCCCATTAAAAATACTTAAAAACATCAAATCCTCCCTATAATTAATAACAATGATTGGGCACAGAATTCTCAAAAATAGACTTATCTCTATTCAGCAACAGCAAGTACTAATGAGACACTGAAGGAAGTAGATAATTATAGACCAGAGTCTCCTTTGCCACTCTAAAGAGTACATTGAACATGAGCAAATTGAAGCCTTGCTCATATGACAAGTATACTATCTCTGAGTGTTAACACTGAGACCTCATCTCTCTTCCTCTGAAGAGGTGAAGGGTTGGAGGAAAAAGGCTACAGCGAGAGAAGCCATGTCACAGAGCAATCTAGCCCAACTGCCTTTTCAGGGGCTGGATATACTTCAAGAGGTTCTTTTAACTTCTCTTCTCTTAGTATGTTTCAACTGGCAATAAGTCTTTGCTCAATGGCATGAAGATGGTCAGATGGCATTTTGTGGAGTTCTTCAACTCTTGGGACTCCAGGTCTGTGTGCATGTGTGTTTGTGTGCACATGAGTTGTGATGTGCAGAAATAGAAAATTTTTTATATTAAATGCTTTGTTCTATACCGTTTGTTGTGTTAGAAATACTCTAGGATTTCTTGATTAAAGATACAAATCATGGTCTTTACCTAGGAGTGGTTCATAGTATAATAAGAGAAAAGAATATAATAAGTAAATGAATACTTACCATGACAGATTCATTTCCAGGATGGAGGGAAGTCTGAAGAGTTGTAGGAGTGAAGTAGAAAGGAACCAATCCCAGTATATGGCACCCTAATTCCATCCCACAGTGCTAATAGGGGTTAGGCAAAAAATGTTCTGGAGAGGAAACATTTGCTGCGGTGGGCAGAATGTAGCTTCTTGTAGAATTATGAGTAATTCTAGAGAGCTAACACACAGTTCTGTTGGTGTGTATGAGAGAGAGAGAGAGAAAGAGAGAGAGAGAGAGAGATGAAAGAGAGAGACTGGAGGGAAGGAAGCAGCTGGAGAGAATCAAATCATGTGGGTTCATATATGCCATATTAAAGAGATTAGTCTGAAGTAATAGAGCCACTTATTCTTCTGTCAATAATCAAATTAAATAGGTTTTCTTTCAACCTCAGGGACTAATTCTTCAATTTGGTTTTGAGAATAGAGCCTGGTTTTCTCTATAGCTCAGACATTCCAACAATGCCAGAAGAGATGAAGCTTTACTGTATGCTAGTTGAGGGATAAAATGGAAAATCTTAAAGAAACCCTTAAGTGAAAGAAACAGAGTTTAACGTTTTTATCAAAAGGCATGCTTAACTATCCTTAAAAGCCACAGTCAAATAGGCTTTGATATGAAATAACTTTCATATAAAACTTCTTTCAGTACTACCCTAATAAGAATGCAAGATCCTCTAGAGCAGTATTTTTGAGTCGTTTTAAGGATCCTGAATGGAAACAAGATATTGATGATTGGTCCATATGGAATCATGACACAAATGCTTTTAAGGAACAATTAGACCTTGGCATATGTTTACCCCTCTGCTCTTGCTTGGTTGCTATTGTGGAGGAAAAGGCATGTGAATGGGCAAAGGGTAAAGGAGGACATAGACATTTCATCTATGTCAGTACCTAGGTTCTGTCCAACTCTGATCACAAGCTCCTATGAGATGCTGACATCCAGATGTGGTATGGAGCCTTTGGCCTTCACTCCACCAGCTTCCTCATCTTCAATGGGTAATCTCTAACATTTCTCCTGGAGCTAACCATTGTGCTTACTGCTGAAGTTTTCCAGGAAATCCATCAAAACTGAATTGCCCCCCAAATATGGATCAAGTGGGACAGAGAAGGCCTTGACAGGGTATTCCCTTGGCTTATGTTCTGGTGTATACCCCAGTACCTTTTTCCACATGTTGTTTATTCAGCAAAACAACATTGCGCTCCAGGCTCAGAACCCTCTGGTTACCATGATCCTGTGTTACTTTTAACCCAGTATGACCACCAACTTCTCCCTATATTCTGCCATCTCTTCAATGGCAAAGTTCAAATTAATGTTGATCTCTAAAGTTTTGGACAATGTTTCTATACCTGGCAATAGCACTGATATACACATCTGCTAGCTTCTTCTTACAGAGTATAAGCTTCTTAAAACTTAAGAGACTGGTTTAGTTTCATCTTTAATTCTATTAAAGCATCTAAAAGAGCAATGTCTTGTGTGTGTTCGAAGCATGAGTATTGATGAAGAAAAAACTCTCTCGAATTGGACTTCACTCATGTAATTGGTTCTGAGCTATTGAAGCTACATAATTAGTGAATGGGCTCAGAGTTTATGTTAGATTACCATTCATGGTCAATAGATTTCAGTGGGGGTTTTCGCTACACCAAGCTATGTGCGGATCCAGCCAGAATCAAGCTTTTTCTTTCTTTCCTTTCTCTTATGTACAAATACAATCTGGTTAATATTAACATGAAGAGCAAATTTGGGGAAAAAAAGCAGAGGAAAAATAACATCATAAAAATGTAACAGGTTAAAAAATAAAATTAAAAAAATGTAATTTTTTATATTAATTTTATATTATATATATAATATAAAATTAATATAATTTTATATTAATTATAATATAATAATAAATATTATTAAAAATGTAATATGTGGTTTTATTTATTCATGCGTTTATTCATTCATTCACACATTCAAAGAACACTGATGTGATGTCAGTGTTGAGGGGGAACCTATTCTAGGCAATGGAATGTGACAAGGAAAAGGACCATTTGACCCTTGAGGAATTCATGACCTGGTGAAGAAGATAGCCACACACATAGAATGCAATATGAGTCATGCTATAGGGAAAAAATAAATTAATAAATTAGAGACCGAATAACCCAGAAGAACATCTTACACAACCTAGATTAGAAGGAGTCATCCCTGAGAGAGGATGCTATGACTAAGTCCCTGAAGAAGTTGGGACAGGGGATCCCCAAAGGACACACTATAGAATATACAGTGGCAAAAGGGCAGAGAGCACATAGGAAGAAAAGCATTTTGTTTACAATGGCCAGAGTTTTTCTGATGAAGAGACACTTCCTAGAGGACTTGGAAGTTCATCTAAGCAATGTATATAGAAGAGATCCACTGCTCCCAGCTAGCACCTCCAGCATTTCAATTTGATTCTGTAGGTTTCTAGCACAAACAGAAACACACACCAGCACAGGTGCGTACCTTTGCCCTACGGTTGGCACTCATTGTTTCACTTTCCTGATTGTTAGTCCTCCTCCCATTCTAGTCACCCTAAGCATGCAGCAAAGGAAGAGCTCAAAAGTGAAGGTGTGGGTCCATTTTTCAGGCTCTCTGATTCAGCTAGAGCTATGGAGCTAACCATGATGGAATATCCATGGCCCCCATCTTTGAAAGCCTCAGATTATTATGCAATAAGACTATACCCTTAAAAAATGGGGAACTGTAATTTAATTGGAAATGAGCATCATATTATCTAAGTATGAAGACCACATGACCCAGATTATGACAATTTCAGCACTTCTCATCTAATGCTGGTCAGTTCGTACAGATTTAGGGTTCATGGCTGTCACCATAATACATTATGCAAGAGTTCAGAGAATTTCATAATAAATAAAGATCAAGGCCATTGATACATCTTTATGAGAGAGGCTGTACTTGTCCTAGCTTTAGAGGATGAAATAAGAATAAATGAAGTTTGTAGGGCAAAGAGCAGCATGAATCACAGAACATAAGAATCACAGTCTAAGTAAACAATTTAGAAACAAAATAAAACCTGGGTCACCATACCTCATTTTTGTAGGATTTTTCTTCATCCATGGATGTGGATGGGGGTAAATGCGCAGATCTAGGTGTTGGTGTATATAGTAGTAGTAGAGAAAGGAATAGGAGTGGAAAGCCAGTAGAGAGACTCTTATTTGTAGCTTCACAGGGAAAGACATCCCTTTGACAAAGATAGAGGCATACACCATTTTATTGTGCTTCTCTCTCTTTTTTTAAAAGCATTTTTAAAGGAGTTTGTTTTTTTTTAAGATTTTGCTTAAATCTTAAGCAAAAGACAGAGATCACAAGTAGGCAGAGAGGCAGGCAGAGAGGGGGGGAGCAGGCTCCTCGTTGAGCTGAGATCCTGACTCCGGGCTCGATCCCAGAACCCTGGGATCATGACCTGAGCTGAAAGCAGAGGCTTTAACCCACTGAACCACCCAGGCCCCCTATTGTGCTTCTCTTAACTGCACTTCAGACATTTTTTTTTTTTACACAAATTAAAGGATTTTGGCAATCCTTCATTAAGCAAAACTATGAGTGCCATTTTTCCAACAGTGTTTGCTTGCTTTGTGTCTCTATGTCACATTTTGGTAATTCTTGCATATATCTAACTTTTTCATTATTATTGTCTTTGCTATTGTGATCTGTGATCAATGATTACAACTCACTGAGAGCTCAGATAATGGTTAGCATTTTCAAAAATAAAGCATTTTTTAATTAAGGTGTGTACACTGTTTTTCTACACATAATTAATAGATTAATAAACTTACTTGACACTTAATAGGCTAACATAAATATAACTTTTGCACTGGGAAACCAAGAAATTCGTTTGACTTGCCTTATATCAATATTCACTTAATTGTGGTTCTCCGAGGCCAAACCTTCAATATCTGCAATATATGTCTTAAGTTATTTTTAGGACCCTTCCCTTTGAGCTGTCCATGCATTTTTTTCTTATCTCTCTTCAAGCCCATCCTTACTAATCTAGTGTAGATATGCATAGAGAAACACAGAGCAAAGAAGGCACCAAACATACATCTCTTCATAGAGATTGAGACCTGAAGAGATGTAAGACTGTCTAGGTTCCTCCTCTTCCCTATGGCTGAGGCTCGATGCAAAGCTGAATCATCAGCCACCAGCACTCACCTTGCTTTCTGGATACACACCTGGCCCTCACCTAGAGCTGGCTTGGGAAATGCCCTGCTCTCCTGCAGCTATGAATCCTCAGAAAATTGTAATTATAAGGCTTCAGAAGAGGCAAAAAGCCTGGACAGCCATTAGCTTATGCAGAGAACTGCTATACAATTTTCAAGTTTTTGAGGCTCTTCTTTCTTGTGCCTTTTGCCTTTCTACTTAGGATGTCTCTGCTTCAAAGGGAAAGAAATGGGAATTAAGATGGAGCTGAGTAAGTCTTGCTGGCAGCCCTGTCCTTTTCAATTTAATTCAATTCTCCCAATAATCTTATGGCAGATATTTTTATCCCAATTATACAAATGAAGAAAGTGAAATGCTGGCATAAAATGCCAGCTCACACACCCGGGAAGAGGAAAGTTCACAATGGGAAGCCTAGTGGGTCTGATCGTGAAGCTCGGTGCTCTTACTGCAATATAACAAGTCTTCCACAAGGATGAGGTTTTGGGGTGGAGTCAGGTTGGGGGACTCTTGAGGAATACTGGCTGCTAAGATCCAGAAAGAGTGTTGAGAAATACAGGTTTATCTCCAACACCAAGTGGGGAAGATCATTAGAATATTGACTACAGCCAATTATTTGTATTTCTATGTCTTTCATTTCAATTATCCAGGCCCCAGGACCATGCACAATTGAGTTTTATTAGATAGTGTGTTTTATTGACTAGAAGTAGACAATATGGATTTTACGAGATAGAAATAGCATTGTGCCAGACCCCTTGCTGGGGGTATTTTACTAATAGCAAGCTTTCTGAAGAAGAGATTGCCATATAAAAGAACTCACTACAATGTTGTTTCCAAACTGATTTTTATTAATAGACCCCACAGTTACTGTCTGGAACCCCAGTTCATTAGTGCAAATGTCAAGGAAAACTTACCCATCTTCCCCCTCCCTTTCTTTTCCTTGAGCTAATTAGTCTGGGAAGCATTTTTTTAATCATCTCACCTCTCCTTCCCTTTAATGGAGGAGTCACATTGTCCTTGTAATTTTTCCTTTTCACAACAGGAAGAGAATGAGGGTGAGAGGAGGTAACTAATGGCCCCGTAGAAAGAACCCCAAAGAAACTCATTGATTCACAGAGGTGAAACTGTCACAACATCTCACCTTTAGTCTTTACAAATGAGTGAGACCAGAATTAGGCTCCACATACACTTGAAAATGCATTCAGGTGACACATAGGAAGAATTAGCACATTACACTGGTAATGTTGCGGGGAAGAAGAGCAATTAAGGACCTACGACAAAAGAGAGGGATGCTTTCACCACTTCAGCTTCCTTCAGAGCACAGTGGCTTTACCTACCATAGCAAAAGACACTTTGAACATTAACAGGGGCCACAGGTTTTATGTATTGGTTTGTTTATTTTTCTATTCATTCATTTCAAAAATCCACCATGGGTTTGGTGTCTCCTGTGCTAGAGTACAGACACAGACAGGCCAAGATGCGGCAGTGCCTCTCAAGGACTACACAGTGTACCCCGTGGGACAGATCTGTGACTACGTGGGGGAAGGCAAGCATAGCCCGGCTTCACAGAAAATCAGTGCTGGGTACAAAGGGATGCACAGAGAGCAGCACTTGATGAAGAAACAGTGTTGGCAAAGGCTTCACAGGAGAGGGGAAACTTGAGCTCCATCTTCTCCAACACTCCATCGAGATAAGCACGGTAAGAGCATTTCCTGTAGAGAGAGCAGTGTGACCTCCAAGTCCCCATCTGTGTCACCAGGTCTTCCAGTGAGAAGTAGCACAAGAAATGATCACTGTAGGAGAGCCTCCTCCAGACTGTCTGGGAGCTCAGGTCACCTGGGGCGGCAAGTAAACGTTGCCGAAGCTGGTTGATGTAAGAAGCTTTGAAGAAGGCTGAGGGACACTTCCAGGCACTTCTTCTGGACAAAAAGACTTGGAAGGAAGAGGAACAGGCACTTAAAGCAAAGGCAGCTATGGAGGAGAATGACAAAACTCTGGGTGTGAATTCTACCTCGCTACTGACGTGAATTAGAAAAGTCAGTCTTCCTGACTTTCAGCTGCCTCTTCTGAAAAATGAGGATTATGATATCTGATCTATCCTCTTCACAGTGATAGTTTTTAGATGAAATATAAAAAATGTTTTGTAAACCAGACAGGCTTCCACAATGGAATAATGCACTATTATTATCCTTCTTGTTGCTCTATCAATGTCATTATTAAGGAATTAAGGAGAGAAATGTAAGTAGAGGTGCCTGAGAAAAGTCAAACTGGTGGTTGATTCAGTGAGCGAGGGAGAGGAGTGTGTTTGCACAGCTGAAAGGCTGATAAGTGAACACTTACTATTGAGTGGTATTTAACATGCCAACGCACTTGGCCATGCATTACTGCATCTAACTCTTCAACAACCCTGTGAAATTGACAGCACAGTAATTGTATCTCCAGTTTACCAGTGAGAAATGGAGATAATTGTTAGCCGAGTGCCTGACACATAGTGAGTGCTCATCAGATATTAGTTATTAGTTAATATTGTTACCTTAGCATTACTAATATTTTATCACAGTTACTTAATGTTTATACGGTTTGAATATTTTGATGTCACCAGGAGCAATAATAATTAACCAAGCGGCTCATCTATAAAATGGGGTCAATTAGGTTGATTCTATTTATCTCACAGATTATTTGAATGGGAAAGTCAGATGACCCATTTGGAAGTATATTATGTAATATGGCCAGATAAAGGCAAGTCACAGTGAGATCACATTCCATAGGGAATATCTATCTGTGCAAGAAAATCTTAATACTTAATAGCTGGGCAAGTGCACTATATTCAAATATCTAACTATAATAACACAAGCCATAAACTCTGCAGTTCCCGAAGCCAGCAGAAGGATTTGTTGAGAGTGACCATGCCCGTTCATTATAGTGAGCACCACATGCAAGATCGTGGGCTCTTTCAGTCAGCAATCTGTAAAGGAGGAACAACAGTTTCTGCCCAAATACCCAGGCCTTTCCACTCAGGAATAAGGTAAATGTTACGTAGCCTCAGCAGGAGCATGCTTGAGGTTCAATGTATGGCCTTTTCGCAGTTTGAATGTCTGCCTCTTTCTTCAGATCCTGATGGTTGACCACTGACACAGCCCAGACCTCTTTGGCTGACTCTAGGCAAGGATGCTGCTCTTTTGCGTCTCTCTAGCTTTACCTCCCTGGTTTGCGTTCTCGGAGACCCCTGCTCTGTGACTGCCTCTCCTTTGACTATGGCCATGGGAGAGGTTTCAGCGCCCTTTTGGTGTGTCGACATCTTTCCCGCTCAGGTGTGCTCTGAAAACAGGCTCCTTTAAACCTAATGGTACTGCCTGTATAGCACACTTAAATATTCTCCTTTATCCTGCCAAGGGAGAGCAGGATACCCCCATTCCCAAAGAATGTGAACACATTCAATTGACTACATCAGTATTTATGAATATACTTCTGCTCATGCCTCTTTGATGTCTTACCCGGAGAGGACCAGGCCCTTGGTTTTCATCCAATCTTTACACGTAACCCTAAGATGCCTATGCTTGAAGCAGTGTCAGAACAGAAAGTTAAATGAAACAGTGTCCTTGTCGTTGATTAAAAAGGGGGTTCATGAGAGATGGAATCAATTTCTAAAACTTGTGTAGTGGGAAGGAAAAGTATGTAAACAAAGGAATGCTTGTAACATACTTATGGGACTTTTTTTTTCTCCTCTAAAAGGCTTTCATTTAGCTTCTGCATAGAAACCACCCACTTCCCTCTATAGAGAAATAAAAGGAATGTCTTGCAGCTGTACCTACAAAAACACATTTGGACTGAATCTGCATGGAACCACTGCAGCTCAGTGAATCCTGAGATCAATTCCCAATCTATTAACTTCCAATCACCTACCCATGAGGAAATCATTGGGTTTGCTGAAGCAATGACACAATTCAATTCCTGATTACAGAGTCTGGTGAGCTTGAGATTGAATCCCCGCTTTGGCAGTTATGAACTTAGTCATTTATTTAACACTTCATCTCCACCTCCTTATCTGCAAGTGAAGTTAGGAATAACTAATTGTCCTGTATCAAAAATACTCTAAGACATTCCTATATAGGATGAACGATAAAGCATCTTCCATTTAGAATGTGAGCTTAGGGACGCCTGGGTGGCTCAGTTGGTTAAGCGGCTGCCTTCGGCTCAGGTCATGAACCCAGCATCCTGGGATCGAGTCCCACATTAGGCTCCTTGCTCAGCGGGGAGCCTGCTTCTCCCTCTGCCTCTGCCTGCCACTCTGTCTGCCTGTGCTTGCTTGCTCTCTCTCCCTCTGTCTCTGACAAATAAATAAATAAAATCTTAAAAAAAAAAAAAAAAGAAAGTGAGCTTAATGGTCATAGTATCAAATGAATCATCAGAGCATGGCTGTGAATTAGAGAAAAAAGATTTGTTTTATTAACCCAATAAAGAGATGAGAAAAGTGGAGCCTCATCAACTTGAAATAACACATTTAAGGTCACACAGCCATTCATCAGAGTCAAGACTATAATCCAAGTCAACTAATGTCTTTGGGCCAGTGATCCTTTTATTAAAACACAAGCAGTCATATTAATGGAAAACAGATCAACTATTTCCCTGGTGGTTAGATTTTCCTAAAGAAATCAAACTTCAAAAGCTACTAACATTTATGGGAATATTGTGAATATTATTCTTGGCATTTTTATACTTCTGGGGATTGCTAATATTATACCAGCATGACCATTCTTTTTCCCATTTACAAAAAAGAGGAAACCATCCAAAATTGTTTTAATTGATGTATATTTATTCATTCAGTGTTTGAATGTCTACTCAGACCACCCCATAACACTTTATTAGGCACTAAAGGAGAAGTGTCACTATGCTGAAGTTAGAAACCTAATTGGTGAGATAAAGTACATCTTCAAAGTGTTAAAAAAAACAAAAATCATGCAAAAATGAAAGGATTAAATATCAAGAAGAAACTGGGGCTCACAATGAATGTTTGGAGGGTGTCAGAGAATGCTGGAGAAGAGGGGAGCACAAGTGGGGTGACCAGGATATCCTGGCTGGCCCAGATAGGTCTCAGTTTATGCATCTTTTTCAGGCATAATAATTAACTGTGTTCCTTTCACTCTCAAAAGTTTCTGGCCACTGCATGAATAGGCCAAAAGGCAGTCGTTTCATGTAGAACAATCAGCTTGCATGAAAGAAGGGGACGGTTGGCTTGGTGTAAGTCTGCATAACAGTGCTGTAGATGTTGAGGTTAAGAGTCAGGTGAGGCCAAAGGTGCTGCCTTGGCCTTGGGAAGGACCCTTGCTGCCCAGGGACGAAAGGGTCTGCACCTCTTTCTCGTTCCCCCCCCACCCTGCCCCATATCAGAATTAGCGCTTTAAAACCACCCAAATTCAACACTGAAAACAAAAGCAATTTCTTGGGGCTTAGGGAGGGGATGAAAGCTGATTAGATCCAGACCCTGGCAATATATTTGCAATCTATAATTTTAAGTAGCAAATCCTTGTCACAGAAAAAGAGAAACTAGAAGAAGGATTTCAAAGTCTAATTATAACAATAGTTGTAGCCTTGAATTTGGCAAGTTGACAATCCATATGGAATGAAGATGAGGTCCCTGGCTGCGATTTAATTCCAAAAGACCTTTCTTTACCTCTGTGCATTTAATTCACTGTGATTCTGTAGGACTCGGGATTAGGGGCAGTATCTGTTTACTCATTTGCAACAGTGACAGAAAGCCTGTTAGAATGAATGTAAGCCAGGTCAGCTGGGGTCATCCTTCCCTCCCAATCAGATGGGAAAATAACAAACCTAGATAAAGAGATTTTAAAGCAATCATGCTGGAGCTTCAATTAAGCTTTCCTTATCCTATTTAACATGATTTTCAGGCCTTTCATCTTAAACCACAATTTTATTATGCTCAATCTAATACCTTGAGCTGGAGTAGGATGTGCCTATTATCTTTGCCAAAATTTGTACAATATGCAATACCAAAGGCCATCATTAAACAGAGAATAAGCAAACATTCACAGAAATGCAATATTGGAAATGTTGGGAAGTCCTGCTCTCTCCCGTCTTCCCCTTCCCTTTCTCATCTTGTAGATCTCTTACATTATCTCCATTCATTTTTCTTAAACACAATCAAAGTAGATATCATTACCCCATTCTAAAGAATGGGGGCAAGGAAATTGCGCTACTGGGTATTTACCCCAAAGATACAGATGTGGTGAAAAGAAGGGCCATCTGTACCCCAATGTTTATAGCAGCAATGGCCACGGTAGGTAGCCAAACTGTGGAAAGAACCAAGATGCCCTTCAACAGACGAATGGATAAAGAAGATGTGGTCCATATACACTATGGAGTATTATGCCTCCATCAGAAAGGATGAATACCCGACTTTTGTAGCAACATGGACGGGACTGGAAGAAATTATGCTGAGTGAAATAAGTCAAGCAGAGAGAGTCAATTATCATATGGTTTCACTTAT